>CAVNYN010286241.1:0-41835 GCA_963692815.1 Nyctanthes arbor-tristis | reverse complement strand
CCCCCCCCCCCCCCCCCCCCCCCCCCCCCCCCCCCCCCCCCCCCCCCCCCCCCCCCCCCCCCCCCCCCCCCCCCCCCCCCCCCCCCCCCCCTCTTCTCCATTATTGATTTCTTACTTGTCTTTTTTCCCTTTTTTCTCCTTTTAAATCTTTTGGTTATCTTCTTTGTGTTTAAGCTTAGGTATTTTTTGTGGTGGACGGCAACGGTTGAAGATAAAGCAATATTAATGCAAAGCTGGGAACGCAGGGCCAACCACCATTATACACCTTCTTATCGCCCAAAAAGCTATTGTGCCATATTTATACACCTTCTTATCGCCCAAAAAGCTATTGTGCCATATTTATGCACCAAAAAAATGTTTACACTTGTATGTCGAGCTCGAATAAATTTTCGTTACTTTATTGTCTCCGTTGTTAGATTTAATTCGTGACAAAGAAAATTTCAACCCATATAGGCTCTTTGAATCTTGCGCAAGTACTCTTATCACTAGGTTTTATAGCTCTCTTTTTTGAAATTTGTACTCCGGTGTTGTTAATGACATAATTTTTACGTTACCAAATTGATATCTGGGCTTTATACTCACCTTAAATTGATAATTGACTGACGATTGATTACATCTAGTGAGAACATCCTTTATGAGGATTACATACAAGTAAATGCAAGAAAGATGGACAATTAATAGGAGGGTTAGGTAATTTAATTTAACAACTAAGCTACTAATCGAGATTTGAAAAAGTTAAGCCCTCTTTTATTAAAAACCCAATCTTGATGTCTAGAGGACCCCATTTGCATGTTCATTGGTCAATCACTTTATAAATCAAATGGAATTTGTGGTCCTACAAAAACCCAATTAGTCTTGGAAGTACTTATTTCTTTGAAAAATCTTACCTTTCTTTTTTGGCACATAAATAGCTAGATGCAAATGTGATTTATTTTTAAATTAAATAAAGCCTGAATATTAGTTGTTAATTATTTATTTAGTTTTAATATTAGTTTTAATATTGTTTCTTGGTTGCAAAGAAATTTTACATTGATAATTGATAAAACTATTGATATTGTTATTTTGCAAGTTGATTAATATTGCATATTTTCTTAAATTATAAAATCTCTAGAAATTCGGCTTCAATTAATGTAGATAGGATATATGGTGATGTATAGAAAATGTAAGCAAAACGTTGCGACATAATACCCGTCAAACTTGAAGCATAACAAAGATTTCGGTTTTACACTTGTATCAAGTGATATATCTTTAATTAATTCAAACGATGGAATAAACCGGCTAACATTTTAGGTATTATTCCAACTAAAATTTCAAGTTCATTAAAAACCAGCAAAATAATATGGTTGTGGAAATTATTAATGTGATGGAAGTGTCGTTGTCTGGCCATTAATATAAAGTTTATTTAATTTCCCAAGGAAAAACCCTTATTTCCTAAGATTCTCCCTTAAAGGTCTCCAGTGTCAGTGTTATTTATCTTTTCTTGTTTTCCCCATGGACATATGTTACAAAACATGAAAGCTGTATTTGTTTATATGTTTTACAAACATATATAATTGTACCTCAACCGTACTCTCTACTCATTCAAACATTCTTTAAATAAACAAATAAATTGCTTTGAAAGGACCATTCAAAATTTTTACAATGACAACAGTACTTATTGCTATCGATGTGAACATCTACAGATAATGTGTCGATATCGTCGCTTTCACCACACCACACGGACCGGTAAGATCTAGTTTACTCAACTTCTATTCATGAAAACATTTTTTAACTGGTTCAGATTAGTATTCTTGATGTGAATAAAGCGATATGTGTGATTGGGTCGAGCTAGTGAGGTAAATTATTAACTAAAATAACCATGATTTGGCTTTTGTTACATTGACCACTTGATATTGATGTCTTGTGTCAAACTTGAATGAGAGTTAAAGTTAGTTAAAAAATAAAAATAAAAAATAAAGGATGTCAGTCCTTATTAATGATTATAATGTCAGCTTAAATTAACGGCTCTTTCATGGCAAATATCAAAAATTAATCTTGTACATCACTTTCAAAACATGTCCCTCTAGCTAATGGTATTATATGAAATGATTTTCAAACGCTTTATTTTAAGTGGCAAGCATGTGACACTTATTTATTATATATATAAGTTAAGTTCAAGTACGAGATGAGATCTAAGAGTTAAAATTTGTTAATATATACAGTGGCAGATCTAGGATTTTCTAATAACCCGACTACAATAAAAAAAAAAATTCAATTCGATCAAGAAATCATTAAAAATATTAACATTTTTATATAGAAAAGAATAAAAAAAGTTTTGGCAAACATGGGCTACGGCCCGGGCTTGCAAGGGCCAGTATCCGCCAGTGTATATGTCGGTTTGATCGATTAGTTTAAATTAAGCTTGATTTGAATAGCCGTGCTTTTAGATCCGTTCCCTGTTGTCTGACAATCGAATATGAAATAGATCATGTTCATGTGCTCAGTAGGATATTAATACATCTATCGGACCAAGTAAGGTTTTAGTGGAGTTACTGATCATCAGGTGATGTGAATAAATAGTTGAGTGGATTAGAGAAGAAATTATATTACCTCCAATGAATTTTGACCATCCCAAATCGTTTAGATATCCCCCAAATCCACTATTTTTTTTTGTGAATTAATTTTATAATTTTTAATTTACCCTTTTACCCCTTGAAGTTATTTATATACACTTATTTATTTAAATTAAATATTATATTTTTAGATTTTAGCCTTCGTTAGACTTTTATCTCTTTCTAATGGATTTCTGATTTCATTCTTTACAAGGTTTTCGCTTAAACTTCATGCTAGTAATCAAGCATGGCCAGAATGACCTCTCTAACGAGGTGAAAACTTTAGACTTTTAGTAAAGACTCAAATCTCAGCAAATCAAACTTCTTTAACATCTTTATATTTATATTTATATTTATATAATGAAAATTAGCAATACTATCTTGTGATTCACCATGGTAATGAATAGACAGGCTTGGCAAAACCCTCGTACGTGACTCCCTCACTCAACCTATACTAATAATTTAGACAGATTCGAGTGATTTGACAACTTTAATAATAAAAAAGACTATTTATTTTCATCGTTATTATCCTTGTGATTTAGAAAGTCGAGCTTTCTCTTAAAGTAAGGTAAAAAATGATTGGCACGCAATTTGTCACATCATGGATAAGATGAATTAGAGGGCACATCTAGTGACCGCTGAAGGAGCCTTTGCTCCCTGCCTTTGTGCACTGAGAGGTAAAGGGCACCAATGCCTATATTTTTTGAATCAATATTGTGATCAAATTGTATCAATGTTATTTGATCAAAGTCAAAAAGTTGGATATAAGCAATTATTGAGGGATGCTAAACTTTCTTTTTATCTAGTTCTAATTTGTCAATATATAAATCGAAAAAGACAGGATTGATTTAATGCATGCACTTTTTAGTTTTACTTTCTTCAATAAGTAAATAATAAAAGTGAAATTTAAAATGAATATATGTTGCTTATTTGAAAATATCACTTATTCTAGTACTTTCTTGGTAAATAATTGACTTGGGGAGTGTAACTAATTATTACTTGTAACTCGTGTGTAACTAAATTTATTCCAAAATTTTTAAATTAAAAAGTTTATAAGTGAAATTTAAAATGAATATTTGCTTATTCGAAAATATCACTTATTTTAGTACAATTTCACCATGAATAACTTATTTTTTGAAATATTGACATGAAGACTATAATTACATGCAACTCGTGTGCACTGATCTCCTTTTCATCGATAACAAAAATGAGTAAGTATTTCAAGAATATTCGTGAAATTAATAGGAGTAAAATTTATCCAAAATCATTAAATTAAATGATCATTAAAACTCTCTCAAAAAACAAATCATAAAAATATTTCTCTTGGAAGTTTTATTATTTCATGTATATGTATATTATGTGGTAATGGTAATGGTAATGAATCCTAAACTCAATTATTATGTTATTATTATACTCTCTAATCCTTTATATATATATATATATATTAATTGTTGCATTGTTAAATTAGTCCCAACCTTTTCAAAGAAACAATTTGCCCAATTTTTTTGTTAAAATTGTCGCAATATATTACAAACACCCATCCAAATTTATATGTTAAATTATCGCCTTTTTTTGGGTGGGGGTGCTATATTAAAACCTTGCCTCCATTCAAATTTACGGGACCATCTAGTCCAACCAGGCAAAAACCTAGATGTATAAATGTAAATCGACCAGTGAGTAGATATATTCTACGTATATCTACTCACAACAATAATGAAGAATATGTATGTGTTCAAAAAATACTCACTTCTTTTTTAAAAGAATAGAGAATGCATTATTGAATAATCAATATATATAAGTTAAAGGTAAGAAATTACAGTTGATCTCTGGAGGGAAAATTGATTTGCACAGGGCTCCTTTGTAAAAGATAAAGAATTTGCTTTCAAATATGGGTCCATGTCTTTATTAGCCGCAACAAAAGGGCTGTACTTTTTTCTCTGTTGTGTGATTCTTTCTTTTGCTACAAATCCATCCCAATACATAAACACTAATTATTATTATTATTATTATTATTATTATTATTATTATTATTATTATTATTATTATTATTATTATTATTATTATTATTATTCGGGGTTTTGCTCACGGAATATAAAACCCCACCAAATGCAATTAATTGAAACCAAGTTGCCATCCCTATGTCTTCTTGTGGACTCCACCACCATCACCCCCTTGTTAGAGTATTATCCGATTCGCGCATGCCTTCGAGAGTACAAATGTTTAGCACACGCGCCACGATCAATGAGAATATGTACCAATTGAAATGACTCGGAAACTAAAAACACATAACTAAATAAATACGATTGACAGCTTGATAGTGATAAAGCATGTTGTAGTCTAACATGGAAAATAAACCGAGCTCATTGTAGAGTAGTGATCAAGATGACATGTTACCAAGTCCAAGAATGGTACGTGGGGTTACAATATCAAGCGTGTTACATGATCTCACATATAGCACTGTTGTACTGCCTTTCGCCATATATCTCTTGGCTCTCACACCATGAAAAAAAGTATTAACATTTAACCGGAATTCTTAGTCAAATATTTCAAAGTCCCTAGTGCAAAATGGCCCAAGAGAATTATGAACATGACACTACAGATTAGGTACATTTCCAAAACAAAACTTTCTTTAGCCTTATTAATTAGGCTACCAAAATGATAAAATCAAATATTAAATTGAAATAGATGGAATTTAAGAGGCATTACATGTGGGCTGCCTTTTCGATATCCCACAAGGTACAAATATACTAGTATCAAGATAACACTAGTAGGGATCTCTTAGTGACATTTGCCCACAAGTCTTGTTTCTTACTATTTCAGTATACTTGTTTCCATCTTTTCCCTATTTGGAAGCACGGTATAAAGCATGCCATAACAAATGGGGTATTCCCTTTATTTATTTGTTTTCTCATTGTATTTTTATCGTGTGTGGTTTGATTTTTATATTTAAGTAATCTCTTCAGAAATAATTAAATATATTCATGTCAGACAATGTACCACTTCATCTTGAATTTGTGGGATGTAAATACGTCAATGAGGGAGTGCACTCGTCTTGTAGACAAATGTAAGTGAAAATGCGAACATAGGGAATGAATTATGGTGCGTGCTTTAATTTCTTTTGAGAACCCATTTTTCAACTGGTCGGTGAAAGGTAAAAGTTAATTACATAATTGGTCAAAACCATAAGATGTGCCTATTTTGGGTACAAAAGTGATGGAGAAAAAGTGTATATATCCTACGTATTCTTGATTTCTGTAGTACTGGTGCTTGTATCTAGGAACAGCTCTGGAAAAATGGTTTATTTTTAGCATGTCCACTTGACAAAACATTCGTTGATCGACTTGCATGAAAGATTGTATCTTTTACAAATGAGTATATTTTTATCATAAATATTCTAAATGGTCCATAGAACTAGGTCCATTGTGATCTAGAAATTAATATTTAGTCAATCTAGAAAAAAATGACAAAACGCAACCTCTAGGTTTTTGTGTCAAAAACGAGACAATATATTAATGCATTGAAGAAAATAATTACAAATTTGACAAAGCTTAGTCTGTATGACAAAATATGCTCTCACTAATCAACTATCTAATTATCCTTAATAAAATCTTTCAAAGTATCTTACATGAGTCACAATACAAGTATCAAATTCGTTTCCATAATAATCAAACTGGTCCATAGCATCGACTGAATTCTGGTATCTATGGATAACAATACCCAACAAATAAAATACTGCTAAAATTTTCAAACAAGTAGATCATATGCATTCACACTTGATTTTTATTTTTTGTTTGCACATGACCTTTGTTTTTTACATTAATTTCAACATGGTTCTATCCAAAGCTGGACCTCAGATGCTCAACTTTTGGCTCACTCAAACCAACCCACAAAAATACCCAAAAAAAAAAAAAGACACAAAAACAAAAATTGAGAGATTATTTGTTTATCTTTATTTTTTCTATTTATAAATTCACCTATCATTGATTTAATAACAACTCAATAATCACTACACATTTTAAATTTTAATTAAATCTCTATTACTCATTTTCACTATTTATAAATCCTTTTAATAAATTTACTTTATAAACTTAATTAAACGGGCTATGAGTTTTTAAAAATTACCTGTCTTGGGGTGAAATTCGCAAACTTGCACGACATGAGATTCCCTATCAAGGGTGGGGCCGTTGTCCGACCGACCCTTTTTGGATTATTTTAGTAGCCGTGTAATGTGCGTGTAATGCAACGAATAAGAGAGGACCCACAGTGTAGAAAAAATTTAAATTAAAAAATAAAAAAAGTCAAGAAAGCAGCCAATGGGAGGCCAGACGTGTTATCATCAGCAACTGCTTTTCATGAATATCTACGAGCGGGTCGCTGTCGGCAGGACACGTGTCGTATTCTAGCAGCTATGTTGCTGGACCGTCTCAGTCTGACGTAGTCCCTTCTGTCTTGATTACGTTGGTTCCACATCATTCTTACAACTCTTTTCTTTTCTTTCCCAAAAATAATTGAGTAATTTTTAGGTGTACAAATAAGTTTACAAATAACTAGTAAAATTATAATTTTATTCATATATTTTTTTATTCATTTAATATATAATATGAAGTGAAATTGTAATTTCACAATATTATGTGAATGTATATGTACATTTATTTGTACAAGTATATTAATTCAAAATAATTATTATCTTATACTAGGCTAATAAAAATGTGTCACAGTTGAGATGGTCACACTGTTAGTCTATGAAGCTCTTCATTCCACTCATATGGAATTGTCCCCTTTTGGCTTAATTATTGATGATTGCAAACAATTATTTTTAGAAGTCAACGGTTTAGAGTTCACTTGTGTTAGACGATCTACAAACCAAGTAATTTATACGCTTGCTAGAGCGACTGGTTCCATGCCAGGTCCTATTTTGTTATTTCATTCACCTCCTAGTTTTCTAGACGATGTACTTCATTCGATTCTATAAATGAATAAAATCTCTCCTTTCACAAAAAAAAAAGTGCATATTTGGTCCAAAAATAAAAAATAAAAAAGTGCAAATTAAATAAGGCTATATAAAAACTAAGAAGTTAATCAAGGAAAAATGAACTACTACTATATTTTGGAACGGTGGGAAATAAATAGGATTGGCAACGGGGCGAATTCGGGGTAGATCAAGGAAAATTATTATTGCCCCCTTAAAAAATTTTGTTACCATTATTACCCCCACGAACGTCAAATTGTGAACCAGATCGGATAAGAGCAAATCGCTGAGCAATTCAGACCAGCTTATAATTCGAGTAGAGATCTACGAGCACCTTTTTTAAAATTACACAGATAATTTTCAAAATACAATTTTAAACACATCCACAATGTGAGGAGCATATATGTACAATTATCACCTAATGATAACAATCATCTAACAAAACAATAATACTAATAGAAAATTGCACAACTCCAACGAATCAATACTTTAACAAATAACAAACAATTAACAACATGAAAGAATTCTCTTTTCAGAAAAAAATGAAAGAATTCAATAGATAGTGAAGATAAGATTCAACAAACTGATTAAAATTCTCACAATAATTCAATAAGTTTCTTTTATTTTTCACAGAGCATATCGGGGTAGATCGACCCCAATCCGTTATTGCCCCATGAACTTCGGGGGTCAAAAAATCTAAATCATTATGCCCCCCCCGCCCCCCAAAACCACAACCCATGGATCGGCAAAAACCCTTACCATTCGGGGCGGATATCCATCGGGTTTGGTGTGGATCGGATTTTTCTGCCATCTCTAAAAATAAATAATGGACTATGAGGAAATTCTCCATCCATCCCACAAAGATATTCCCCTTATATCTTTCACGTAGATTAAAAAATATAATTAATGTTATTGAAAATGTACAATTTAAGAATATATTTCATCACATGACATTTGATTTATTTAATATTTCACACTAAATCTTCTTTGTTGTTTATGATCATGCATAATAAATATGAATATTTTAGAAAACTAAAAATTTAAATTAAATAAAGAAATGAGGATATAATTAGCGATAGATAAAAAAGGAATAGGGGAATATATTTTTGGGACGGAGGGAGTATCATTTATACTACTTGCATCTAATTTCATTTGAATGCTTCAAATTCTATTGTTAAAAGAAATTAATGAATGAATATTACTATCCTAATTAATCTCCTCTAATACTATTTAGTTTCTAACTCTCACATTCAAATTTGTGCTAAAAAAAATAAATTTTTTGATTTCCTTATTCACTCCTATTTTTTTTTTTTAAATATACCCTTATCCATTTATTTCTGGAATATACAGAAATTTTATTTTGCCTACACATAGGCATGTTATTATACCTACTTGTATATGTGGCAAACATTTAAATTACAAGCACTTCAAACTTGTAGCCTAGATGTGTTTCACGTATTACATGCATGCATAATAACATGCCTTCGTAGACAAAATAAATTTCTGTGATATGTGTGTATGTATAGGCTCCTACTAATTTTCACATAGATTAAGAAAGTTCAATTAATATTCCCTTACCAATTTTCAATTAATATTTTTGAAAATGTAGAACTTAAGAATGATTTTCCTAATATACCTCTTTCATTTAATTATTATTCCCTCCGTCCCAAAAAGATATTCCTTCTTTCCTTTTTTATCTGTCGCAAATTATATTCCCATGTCCTAAGTTAATTTTTTAGTTTTCTAATATACTCTCATTTATTATGTATAGTAATCAACAATAAAGAACAACTAAAGTGAAATATTAAATAATCAAAGGGTATATTAGGAAATATATTGTTAAATCGTACATTTTCAATAACATTAATTGATATTTTTTTAATTTATGTGAAAAATAATAGGGGAATATCTTTATGGGACGGAGTGAGTATTAAGGGAAATATCTTTGCGGAACGGAAGGGGTATTATACTTTAATAGTTCTTATATTTATTAATAACAGTGCATATTAAATAAGGATATATATAATATAATTTTAGACAGATGAAAAAGTAATTGTAATTTATTTTCTCGGGACGGAAAGAGTATATAACAAATCAAAAACCACCCTTTCATTACCTTTTTTCCACTTTATGGTTGAGCCAGATTATTTATGGTGTGCTAGCACATGGCTACTTTTTATTTTTTATTTTTAACATAGAATACTCAATTGTCAATTATCGGGATCAAAGAGTTAGCCTAAATGGTCAAGAGCCTAACCCCTTACAAGGATTACCCGGGTTTAAATCCCCAAAGTCCCTCCTCCAAAATCCCCCTTTCACCAAAAAAAAATAATAATAAATAAATAAATAACAATTGTCAATTCTCAACTAAATTGTCCGTAGAATGATATTCCATTTTCCATAGACTTATTTTTCATTTTTATTTGTCTTAAATTATAATTTAATTTTCCTATTCAGAGTACAATTCGTTTCTTACTTGACTAAAATACCCGTATTTAAAATAGTTGAAATATAAGTATTACAAGTAGACATTTCATCTTCCAATTATAGTAAACATTTTCACAATACTTTTATGTTGTTTGTTACAAGGATAAAATATAAAGAACGTAAAAAAGTAAACAATTCCAACTAAATTTAATATGTTTTCTTAATTTGTGTGAAAATTGATGTTTGCTTATTTTAGTGGGACGGAGGGAAATATCAGTTCAAACAAGTCTTTGAGAACCAAATTGTAATGGTTGATGAAATAAATTAAGACCTTTTTTCTTTAATCAAAAAGATACTGTACCAATTAGCAAAACATTTATTTTTTTACTACAATTTATATGAGTTATTGACATATTTCACGATTTTGGAAAAAAGGGTTACAGTATTCAATAATAAATCATTTCCTAATTGACAAATTCGCTGGTTTGATGGCATTAGAAAAATTTCCACATTTTGAATGTAAAGAAGATTTTCAGTTACTCATCATTTGAATTTTTAACTTCTAAGATTGATGTAATAATGTTTTCTGCTTTGAATAAAGAAAATAATGAATTTCTGAAAACCAAAAAAAATTATTTTTTTAAAACTCAAAGAAAAAAAGATTTTGTATTTTTTAATAAATGAATATCATTCTCTAAACTAAACTCGCATGGGGCTAGGTAGACTCGTCATATATATATATATATATATATATATATATATAGACACACACATATCTATTTTAAACTATTTGTCTATTTTTGTGTCAGATAGAATTATTCACATACTTCACCTGTCTTGCAAAGATAACCCACTTTCATGTTTTTACATAAATTAAGAAATCTAAATTCCTGTTTTTGGAAATGTACATTTTGAAAAAATATTTCTTAATCTACCCTCTCATTTGCTCTCTCTGTCGCACAAAGATATTTATCTTCTATTTTCATATAGATTAAGAAAACATAATAAATTTTGTTGAAAATGTACAATTTCAAATATATTTTCTAATATGCCCTTTGATTAATTTAATATTTCACTCTATATCTTTTTTATTGTTGATTACCATGCATAATAAATATGGGTATTTTAGAAAACTAAAAAGTTAAATAAGAAAAGAGGAAGGGTAATTATATTACCACTACGAAAATTAATCGTAACACGACATTATTAATCTACCACAAATTGAAGGTAATTTTGATAAATACACTGCATGAATTTTACAACTATAACCTCCTTAGTTTTAAAAAGGTAATAAAAGATAATTTGATACTAATCATTATCATATCCATTTTTACTTCTCTCACTACTAATCCAAAACCACCACAACCAAGAAATAAATATGCTTTACCATTTTCATGATCGATTTAAGTCGTTATATAAAATATTCTTTTTTTCTAACTATGAATAACAAGCAAATGAACTTATATGATTTCTACTATAGGTTGTTACATTAACATCATATTTTTTTATAATCACATCACATTTCAATTGCATTATATGTCATCAACATTTACTAACTATTACGTTTTTGTTCCTAAATTTTTCCTTTTACATTTTTATCATTAACCTTTAATTGATTAGCATATCTTGCATCCAAAAATAATTTTTGTTCAAAGAATTCGTTCAAAAGAATTACCAAACCATTTTCAAAATTTTTGTTCTTAAAAATTTTGAATGAAAAATAATTGTTTCAAGCAAGAAGTACCAATCCATAAAATGTTGCAAAAAATTAAACGATAAAAATGATAAGGACATAAATAAATGATCAATTAAAGTTTATGGATAACTAGTGCAATTAAAATGTGGTCCATATATATATATATATATATATATAAATTTGTAGTGTCAATATAATTCCCTTCTACTATCTATTCCAACACAATATAAAGGACTTGGACAAGGAAGAAAAGCTACAAACTGTAAATTTCTCAAAACATTTTATTTCTTTGTTTTTGATAGAATTTTGAGTGAAACTTTAAAAAAAAAAAATTTAAATGATTCTCAAAGGCCATAGAACTATTAAAAAGATAATCTGCAGTCATGGATGGACAAAAAACAAAGCCATTAATTGAATCTCTACTTGATGAAGAAAGATAAGATGGGAAAGATAGTTAAATCAAGAATGTGCTCAAATTAGCACAATGGTGTAATCATACTAAAAATATGGTGTTGGGTTATTGATGTAATTATACTTGTGGTTATTTAGGTAAATAGATTAATTATTTGAAATTGTGGTGTAGAAATTAATTTTTGTAGTGGTAATATAATTACCCAAAAATAAATATAATTTGGGACGGATAAAAAAGGAGGATAGAGAAATATCTTGTTCTTTTTTGTTGTTTATAATACATAGTAAATAGAAGTATATTTGAAAACTAAAAATTTAAGTATCGTTCTCTACAACTTATTTTTCACTAACAAAACACTCAATAATTCAATTTCACACCGAATACATATTCTTACATTTTTACAATTTCCTATAATCTTTCTCTACTTTTCCACTACACATTTCAAGCAATGATAGAATCTTTTCATCAAAAATCTAAAATACTAACTACAAAGAATAAAGTGTTAACAAAAAAAAAGTACACTGTATAATTTAAAACGAATAAAAAATTAATAATGAACTATTTTTCAGAGACAAAGACAACAATAAAGTAGTCTCAAGTTGAAGAATATCTTTCCGTTTAGATGATGATAATCTTTAAAGCCAATCAAAAATAGTATTCTTGATTTAGAAGTTTAGTTAGGGTACAAAATTTTACATTGTGTAACTAAATTTGGGCAGCATGTACGTGTGTCAAACAATTGTCAAACGTGGCTTATTTATGTCCAATAAAATGTCATTAACTAGGCGAAAGATCCGCTCTTGATTTTTGGCCCATTATGAAAGTGAGAATGACACTGTTTGTTCACCTTGTTATTACTATTATTATTAATATTCTTCTTGTTGGCGTTTAGGTACAAATAAACTTGGAATTTTATTTTTATTTTATTTTATTTTATTTTATTACTACCGGCCCCACAAAATGGTCTAATTTCAATTTTTTACAAATATTAAAAAAAGTGCAATCAATTGTATTAAAAAAGGTAAAATTTAATATAATCTCCCTATATACCCTTTTATTTATTAAAAACTCTATTTTTGTTTATTAAGTACACATTGAATATTGGTATAAAAGAAAAAATATATATTATATAAAAGAAAATTAATATTTCGATTATTTTTTTAATAGCAAAAGTATTTTAAGACAGACGAAAAAGAAAACTTAGACTATTTTTTTTAGACGGATGATATTATTTTTCCGTCAGTTGTTTAAGTTGTAGTTGATTGCATTAAGAAGAGTCGTGTGGATGTGACTATACATATATATATATATATATATATTGTTTGGCTCATTTTCTAACACTTTCAAAGGGTGTCATTTTGTATCCATAAACTTACATAGAAAAGGAGGAGCCATTACAGCTCCTGCTGCTGGTATCGTAACAGCACATGTATGAAAACAGTGGTGCTATAACATGCCTACCAGAAGTATCATAAAGATTAAAACTACTACTTATTGAGATCATAGCATCAACGATGAAAACAAAAATGAGACAAATTTTACATGTATGTATAAAATTATATAAGATAACAAGACATGTATTTCTGATACGATTAAGTGACATGTCTTATTTGATAATTTTTAATTAGTTATTTAAATGCGAGTGATAGATTTGAAGGCCCATAAATAGACAATACAGTGTGACCAACTAAGTACTGTGACTTTTTATATCAAAAATAACATATCTATATAGACTTATTAATTATAAATAATGATATGTGTGAAATAAGGTTTAAAACACTACAAGGTCCTAAAGTAATGCGACTAGCAATTTGATCCCTGAGGTAAAAACCCCTGCGCCATCATTCACTCCATACTGGGGTTTCTTTTTGCCTAGTCAAACCCCAGTAGACGCGTACTCAAATAGTGAATCGGAATTGTAACTTCTCTAGTTCTCTTCCCTTATCTCCTCTTTGTATCACAAAAAAAAAAAAAAAAGAAAAGAAAAAAAATGTCAATGTGAAATTAGACATGACCCCTTCTATCTGTGATTGAAGTTGCCATTCATGCTATCTAGAAACCTTTTTTTAGGAAAAAATTGATACAAAAACGACAGTCCACACAAGAATACTAATCACCCAAAAGAAGTATCACTTCCATACGAGATGCAAAATCTGATCATCACATGTATCTTGATCTTTTCATTTTTTTACTTATTATTCTATTTTATATATTATGCGTGTACTTTTGAGTTCTACTAATTATAATATAATAATAAATATTATTACGGGAAAGATATTGAGTGGGAGTGGGAATTTGGCATCATCTACATTTATATACATGACTGCACTATCAATTCACACACTCGTGTCACAAAAAGAAATAGATTGTGACTTAAAGATGTTATGTCCTAAGGTTATTATTACTTTGCAAATGTATAAAATTAAATTATTGTCTCTTGAAAAGGATGGAGAGCACTAACACTACATTCTCAAGTTATAGTGACCCTAGCAAGATCCCCCCCCCCCCAACATTAGGGCATGCATATAACCACCTTTTTTTCAGATAAACATAATAAATTTTTATCTAAAAAATTTTAATATACCCAGGGCCTCACCAGAGTGCTCTATATCTCACTTGTTATTTAAAAAAAATAAATAAAAAGAGGAGGAAAAAAGTGGCTAGCTTCCTAAATGAAAACATATTTTGGGGAATTGGATGTTGGATTAGGGGTGGAGGAACTGAGGAAGACCAGAGAGAACTGGACATGAAAAGCTTTACATTTACATTCTACATATTACATATGCGCTGGCCATTAACTTTGGCGTTGTTGTATATACATTCCCTAACTACATACGTATTACCACAAGCCAAAAAAAATAAAAGAGATGACAAAACAAAATTCGATAAACTGATGCATTTATCAAGTTAACCTCAAACTATGGACCTCTAAGATGTCACAAACTATATAATACATAATGCAAGTAATGATTTACAAGTTAGCATCTACCTACCAGCCATATATCGGGTTCTCCACCAGTGGCGGCAGGAGATTAAGATCTTTGCTATGTTGCTTGTTGTAGTCCCTTGATCCGGGTATTGCCCCCGTACACAACCTAAGGAACTCATTACCGGTAAAACAGTAATGTGTAAATGCCAATCCTCCATCCACCATTTTACTTAGGTTTGGCATTGAAACCGATTTTGTGATTGCCAATTTGCTGCTGCTAACAGAATCTCCAAGCCCTGAGTTATTCAAAATCCTGTCCAGATCAGAGTGCTCCAAAAATCTCTGGGTGGCTGCTTCCCATGAAAGGTTGTATCTTTGTTCGGGTGTAAGTGGCTGGGGTTCATTTGCCATTGCTTGTTTTACTTTCTCAACAAAGTCCTCAGGTGTTTTGTAAGTCAAACAATTAGGGAATGCTTGGAAGAATTCGTTTGAAGGGTGGTCAGCACAAACAACAAATTTTCCCATAGCAAGGGCCTCTGCTGTAGCAGTGCAGAGCACATCACTAACACTCGGATTAATGAAGATTTTGTAACTGCAGGCAAAGAAACACAAGTTAAAATATGCAAAAGTAAAGCAAAACACAGCTTTCAGGATCCTTTCCTATCTTCAAAGAGATCAAATTACAAAGAGAAAACTGGATATATAAAGAAAAAACTAGATAAAACTACTTCATAGCTATCAACTGCACGTGCCCAAAAACACATATGGTGCATTGCAGAGAAAATAGCTCACTAGCTCGCCCGGTGACATGTATTAGATAATATACCTAAGGCTGAGAGTATGGAAATAAAAAGAAACTAAATATTGTTATAAAAGGTCCTAATATTGTTATGTGATGCCCCAGTGGTGGAGTATACAGCAGAAAAAAACATATGGGAGGAACAGTCTTTCAAACCCACTTGGAGAATAAAGTTCTCTTACTTACCCATGAAGAGAATCATCAGCATGATCTCTGCCTTTCATAAATTGCAGATTCAGATTCAACCTTTTTGCAGTGCTCTGAACATCATGAGCATCCTCTCCATTACCATACACATCCAAGTTGAAGCCAACAAGGTCATTTTTGTGCTTTGCTAACAAATCTATTAATTCCCTGTACCCTTTTGCCCAAACCATCTTGCCTAAGAAATATGCTCCTTTGGAAAAAGAAGACTGCCCACGTTCATTATCTGCTGCTACTTTTTCTCCAATCTTTAAGAACTTTGGGTTCACTCCATGAACATTGCAAATCTCAGACTTTGGCAAATCCTGGGTGGCAGCCGAAAGGCGGAGGATCTACACAGAATAGCAAACAATGTAATTATTGACACAAGCAGATATGTTGATTCTCAGTTATGACACAATCAAAATCTAATCACAAGAGGACGGCTTTTAGAGATTGACCAATACCTTGTTGCAGTGCGCTCTTGCAACCCAATTGTTTATGTGTTTAACAAGAAAAGCTTGAAGAGCCCCATACTTTTCCCTCTTGATGTATTCCAAGTAATTTGTGTGAACAATACCAACAACATGGTTGAACTTATCTGTCCAGCGTTTACCATGATGGTACCAGTTCAAATGTTCTGGTTCTTCTAGAATTGCAATGTCAGCATCCTTTGATGAAATGAACTTAGTAGTGTCTCCAGCAGGTATAATGCTACGCCTTTCTTTTGAGAACTGAAAAGCAAAATAATAAGGATAAATAACGCATCAGACTGATGATAAGATATGTTATTGTTACCTCTGCTCACTATTTGTTCATATTAGACTACTGTGCAATCATCCCGCCCAATCTTAAATTGATCACCTTTTAAATAATAACAAAACTATGCAGCAACCTTTTTGTTAAGAAATACCTTGCCCGGGTAAAATGATATCGTGAACTCAGCTTTAAAGCCAACTCTTTCCTCGAGCCAACTACGTATATAAGATTCCTGCTCTTTGGGTGAGCTGAAAGTAAGATTGTTAGGATAAACAAGCTCTTGATCTGATCTACAAAGCCATGGAACCAAAAGTGTGACGTTCTGCTTAGCAGATTTTGCTAAGTAGGCTGCACGGAACAGTGGGTTTACTGCCGTTCCAGTCATCCATGGAAGACTTGCAGTGGTAACGATGGCTACATGCCTCTTTGTTCCCGAGACATCATGCTTCGAGGAGTCACTCCAAAAACCACCTTCATAACAGTGCCCAGTGCTTTGGAGAACACTGGCTATCCTTAAATCTAACTCATCATTGAGGTTGTCACTTTCAACAATAGAAGACTCTCCAGCAGGCATGGAACGCAATAGAAGTTGACTCTTACGTTTGCCGCACAAGCACTCCACTATCTTGTTTGATACGCCTGCCACCAAGGTATAACCATTATGAGCTCAGCAGGATATCTAGAAGTGCATTGCTGAAATGGAAACTACATCCACCAAACAATCTGGAAAGCGAGGGAATAAGATAAGAAACTCTTGACTACTTATAGTTAAGTGATGTCATTATCATAGGATATAGCAACCCTGTCAAAAACTACTCTCGTTAAAGCCAAAAAGGTAATGTTAACGGAAGATCACTTCAGCTCAATATCATTGGTTTAGGTTTTAGCTGAATGAAATGATTCTAGCTTCTTTCAGTTTCCAGCCTTACAATCGTTTTGGGAGTTACGAAAATCACAGAAGCCCCCTTCTCTTTTGGGTCCAACCCTGCCCCTGGAGAAACCACCTCACTGTCTACGTTCTCAAATTTTCATCTGTCTTGTGTTCACAAAGATTCTGACATAGCTAATCAGCTCTATTTTATTTGCAAAGATTCAACTTTGCCAAAGTGCTAGTGGCCCAGAAAAGTATGATATACCTGATGCTGCTGAGGCTCCAAAATTTAGAAGTACTCGGTGGCACAAACATGAAAAGAAAATAGACTTCCTTTTAGTGGCAAACACATCGTAGACACCTGCCTATAAACTTCAACTAGACCTGGCTCCAACTACCTAAGTTTTCCAGTTGTACTTAACAAGATCAGGAACAGGTTATAACCCATTTACACTCATCGTTCCTTTTCAAGTTGAAGTCTAGTTAGCCTTCTATAAACTAAACCAAAAATCTCCACGGAAAACAGTCATCCACCCCGACATTGTATAAATAGTGAAGTGACTAATCTTGCATGACTATATAAAATCTTTTGTTAAGACTTCAGCTATCACCAAGACTAATGGAAATGAAACTATGCATTAATGTAGACCAGAATCAGGCAAAATTTCTTAGAGCCCAGGGCAAATATACTATGATAAGTGATCATGCATTTTGTGCCCATAAAATATTGCAAAGGTACCACCCCCGTCCCTCAAAATGTAAAGACAGAACTAGAAAACATGAAGACAAGCAATATTCCCAGTCAAAGTCAGTCAAATTCCAAAAGAAATATTTTGCTATCAAGGATAAATTTTTATCATGCCAGCGATAAGCAACAGAACTACAAGCTCTGGATCAATTTTGGTCTAGAAACAAAATATACTACAGAAGAATTTCTTGAATTCTGTTTGCTGTACCGTAGAGGTGACCATGAAAAACAGTGAGAGAAATTATTTTCTTCTGCTAAGTATTGATTTGCAAGTGACAGTTTGCTAATACCGTTTATTTCAATTTCTTCTTCTACCCCCACCCTGTGAAAAAGACTCAATTAGTCTGCCCCCTCAACAGTGGTTTCAAGATATTGTTCCCTGCTTTATTAGTGCACATTTTCTTGGTCTTCACATCTCATATAGAACTAAGCATTGCCAAGTGATATTTCACATACCTAAACCATTCTCGAGAAACAAATAGAGAATGTCCTGGTAGGCATGGCAGTTGGTGAATGATGACATTAATTTGTTGAAAATAGTATTTCTATATGGGGTATTTGTTAACCGATGTAGGGCTGACTTTAAGATGTATATGAAGGATGTGAATGAGAATGAATACGATTAAATTTGTTTAGAAGGTGGACACTAACAGAGAAAATGCACAAGATCGGAAGAGCGTCGTGTACATTATGTACATATAGAAAGGTCATTTATCCAAAATGTAAATATGACATCATCTGGGCATGCTAATGAGATTATTATGTCTATGAAAAAAACTCATGTATGCATGATTCCACTCCCCCTCCAACAAAAGCCAAATCCCAAAATTAGTGCCAGATGTTTATGTGCATTTTAACTATTTGTTAAAGTCATTGCAATTTCCACATTAACAAAAACTATTATTACGTTATGAGCAAGTTTATATTTAAGTGAAATATTATCATTGAAGTACCCAATATTCTTTGATAAGTTTATGATTCGTGTCATAAATATCAATATTATTGGAATTTATGGCCTAAAGCTTGTGAAAGCATACCGTATTATTGGAGTTTAAGCTTAGCTTTTCATAGTTGTAGTTGGACACAGTGAAAGGAGTAACAGACACATTATGAAGAGTTCTGGGGTATTGATGATGAGTTTACAGTACAAGTTGGCAGAGCTTATCAATAGCTGTCATGTTTCTCAGTGAAAACAAGGGTGATAAAGGAAACAGTTGGAAGTGCGAAGATTAAACATCAGCCGTATAGCTTGAATGAAAGCAGAGAGCGAGAAGATTGAAATGATCAAGCATGTTCAGAAATCATGAATCAAGATGACTAGATTGCCAAAAAGAATTATGTAACTATCATTTTCAATTCCCCGTGTGATAAATTCTCCTTATGTTAACACGTACAAGGTTGGTTCTCATCCATGGAAGAAAATATACAAAAATAGTTTTATCCTGACTCTATTAATGTGATAAGAGTTTTTCAGAGTAAAAAAAATCAAGGTTTTCATCAAGATACTTCAATTAAATAAACTATCCAATACTAATAAGTAAAGAATTTAATAGATCTCACCACAATAGCATCATAAAACGAGCGCAAAATATTAAAACAGAGTAAATGCAGCGAACCGAAGCATAGCAACAAAAAATTATTTCTTGCAGATCACGACAAGCAAGATTGCATAACATTATTGACTACAAAAGAAAAAGGACAAAAATGTTTGGGGACATTATGGAGAACTTTACACTAACCAACCACATACCTTTGTCAATGCCAAGTTGATCCAGAAATGGACTTGACTGCCTAACTAGACATGCCAGAAGTTCTGGCACATCGAAGGGTGGAACTTCCTGTGTCATCAGGTGCAAAAATCATTTAGTCGAGTTGAACTTTAACAGACACTACATATTTCAATAGAACTTTGTAGCTTTTCAGATAGTATCCATGATTTCCTATTTGATGATCTTCAACATATGTTTCCCTATTGATTTCCTTATAGTAATATTTAACGAAGCATTATTTGACATACTTCACTGAACTACAATGAGATTTGCATATTTTGCAACAGTTAAATTAAAAATCTTCTCCTCTCTTCAACAAGTCAAAAGGTGGCAATATGCAGTCTATAAATCTAAGAATATCAGCCAGTATGAATGTAATAAAATGTTGCACAAACCCTTGATTCATTTGGATCTCTGTAAATTGATTTCTGCAATAAAAAAGGAAAAAAAAAAGAAAAAAAGAAGGTATTAGCCAGGTTAACAACTACAGAAATACGAGGTTAACTAAAGGATCAAAATAAGTTAATAAGATGGTTCTAATCAAGATGTTTAAATCAAAGCAAACTACATGCAGGCATCCAACAATCTAGAGCACTATACACTATCATGACGCGTACATATAACCAATATTAAGGATGCAACTGAATCATAAATAGATCAAAGAGAGACATTCTTTGTTTTGCTCTTGAAACCAGAAAGAATTAGTAGCGGAGTTAAGCAACCCAATTTTGAAGTCAACCACGTCATTTGCTGTGTTCACATCCCAAAGAAATCGGTATGCTGATTCATGTGACCAAATTGTTTCAGTTGATAAAGAATTGGAATTCTCATTTTCCAGACTATTGAAGAGCATATTAGAAATATCATATAGCACCCAGAGTGCGTCCAAATCACTATAAATAGATAAAAGAGAGAGATTCTTTGTTTTGCTCTGGTAACTGAAAAGATTTAGTATTGGAGTTAAGCAACCCAATTTTGAAGTCATATCCCAAAGAAATCGGTATGCTGCTTCATGTAACCAAATTGTTTCAGTTGATAAAAAATTGGAATTCTCATTTTCAAGCCTCTTGAAGAGCATATTAGAAATATCATATAGCACCCAGAGTACGTCCAAATCAATAGCATAGTCAACTATTAGTAAATCTTCATATTTCTGTACTTGTGGTCATTGTCTGTTATTTCTTGAGGAAGAACATCATAATTAGAAAGGTATTTGATAAGAAACTTGAAAATGAACAAAATTTTTAATCCAATGGTTAGCAGCTAGTAACGTCCTGCTTGAAGCATGAAGTTTTTACAATCCAATTTCAAGCCTTGGAATTCCATGCTTCTTAACTTGTTTCCTGGACAATCAAGAAACTGAATGGCCGTAACATGTCTATACACTATACTATCAGCCTCATCTACATAAATTTCACTAGCTCGTTCTTCAAACTTCAACTAGTAAGAAGACAAACGTCCAACTCATAGTGACAGATAAGTGAACAAAAAACAAAGAATGACCTCGTCAAATTGTTATATTAATCATAAAATAAGCACACACTTGCAACCAAAAGAAGCAGAAATGCATACCAGACTTGACTTGAATTTCTCCACAAATTCACTATTCTTAATCCCATCTAAGATCTCACTCGAACTCTTGTTCTCCAATTCCTTGAGTCTCGACTTGAACGCCCTTATGGGCTCCCAGAACTCCCCAAACTGCCCATCCTCTTTTTCCCTCTCCTTAAACCTGACCCTCCTCCAAGTCCTGAAGCGCCTCTCGTTCTCCTCTTCCTCCTCCTCCTCAACCTCTGCAACAATCGCGTTCTTGATCGCAGACAAATCGATCTTAATCTGCGGACGAGGATAAAACTTGAACTCCGGAGAGGAATATGCCCTTCGAAATTCAGAAAATTTCGGCTGTAGCT
Source organism: Nyctanthes arbor-tristis (assembly GCA_963692815.1). Taxonomy (NCBI): domain Eukaryota; kingdom Viridiplantae; phylum Streptophyta; class Magnoliopsida; order Lamiales; family Oleaceae; genus Nyctanthes; species Nyctanthes arbor-tristis. Next base: position 19,772 of record CAVNYN010286241.1, on the reverse strand, counting down.
TCCTGACAAAGTCAATTTCAGCAGGTGGAGCAGGATTAAGAGTAGCAGAGGCCGTAATTGTCGGAACGCTGAAGGGTGATTTCGAAGCCGAATTAAGGAAATTCTCGAATTCTCTGTCGGCAAGGTTTTTGAACGAGTTGGCGCGGTTCTTGAGTAGCCGGAGATCGGCGTCGGCCGATGAGCGGACCTCTCGCCAGCCTTTGGATATGAAGGAGAACGCTTTCTCTGCAGCCACGATCGAGCTCGAGCTAGTATTCGATCCCGTCGACGGCGCTTTGGACTGCGCCGCCCGCGCCTCCGTCGGCTTAATATTTATCATTCTATGAAAATTGTTTTCGGGTGTATTTTAGGTCTGCTGAATTTTCCGATGGAAATGGTGGAATGCAGGGACGCTTTGCGCGAGGATTTTAACGGCTAAGATTTTGATGAATAATCAAATTAAATAAATAGGGGATTTTTGTAGTTATTTTTTCAGGGAGTTATAGTGACACGTGGAAGCCACGTAGGATAATTCTTAGATTCTAGGGTTGACGCGGTACTGTCCATCTTTTTTTTTTTTTTTTAATTTTTGCTACTTGAACAAAACAATATATAAAAATTTAAACAAAAATAAAACATAGTATCATCTTGTTTTTCAATACATCACATCATCTTTTCATTAATAATTATCATATAAGCAACATCTTTATTTTGTCACTCTTTTGTTTACTCATTGTCTAAATAGAATTTTTCTTTTTTTTTATGGTTTTATTAAGCTTTTTATTACCAAATTATATTTAAAATTTATCCAGTACAAGACATATAATGTCATCATAGTATCAAAAAGCAGTGTGATTAAATCACTATTTGACATCATTATAACACTAGACGTCTGATGTCAAATTATTAATACAATTATATATATTCTCTATAAAAGTTTTTACTAGTAATCTTTTTTTATATCTTCTCCTGGGTTGTTCTAAATAATCAACTTTCAATTTTTCAATAAATAAAATCTAAATAGAGCTCACTTGTAAGAACTTTATTGTCATTGGTTTGTCTCTCAACCCTTCCTTATTTCTTTCATTAAATAAAATCCTTTGTTACATTTGTATGTATAATCGTAACACTTTGCATGAGTAAAACTTAGAACGAATAGGGTATAATGTTAGGGTATGTATGAATTAGGCTACATTTGGCAAGTCCTTTTTTTCCCCTTGCTGGCTCATGTTACATAATCTTATCAATATTGTTGTGGCTCTTGCAAATTTTCAAAATTTTAGCTGTTTCAAATTTTATTAAAAGAGTTCAGAGTTGTAGGTTTCTTCCGATCTCATTCATAAAAGTATTAAGTATGATTGAAACCAATTATAATCTACTATCAAGTTGTTAACATTAAGTGACATGTAAACGACATAAATTTAATCAAGTATTGTACGTCAAGTATCATACTAGTCAGTGATGTGATTCATGATGATTATAATGCACTCACATCAACTATTGTTATTGTCATTACAACACCAAATATTTAGTATATAAAACTTACTTGTAAACAATATGCTTAATTCAAGAATTTGATTTCCTAACATTCAACATAAATAGTTGAGTTCAAAAACTATTTAAAAGTTTTGTCACAAAATCTTTCATCACATGTGATCTGTATTGTTGCCCTTCACGAGTGCATGAAATGGTAAGTTTTATAATAAGACCTCACGGTCTGGCTATGAAGAGCGTACCCCTTCCACCTCAATCCCCCGACTTCTAATTACATACAACCACGTGATAGTTTTCACTCCATAAAGAGAGATGTAAACTCTCTTTAAAAAATTTCTAAAACATCGACAAAGGGAATTTATAATGATAGAGCTTGTTTGGAGCTCTTTGTTTTTGCAATTTCTAAAGGGAATTTATAATGAGTGGAAATGAGTTGTGGAGATTTAATTGAAATTTAAAATATGTATTGATTGTTGAGTAATTATCAAATCAACAGTCATATTATAGTAGGTGAATTTATAAAGAGAGAAAATAAAGGGTTCAAACAACCCCTTAATCATTTCCATTTTCCCATTCCCAAGCCACAAGGTGGTGACATGGTAGAAAATAATTGGCTGCTATTTTGTAGAGTAGTCTGGAAAGAGGAATATCCGTAGATGCCATATGAATCTAGATATATGGCGCCACCCGCCAACTGGGAATGAAGAGAAACCGCCAATTAGTTGACTCCAGTGGTCACCGAAGTTCCATTTTTTAAAAGGGTAATTACGCCTAAAATAATTATGGATCACATCCTCACCTTTTAATTTTCCTTCTGACTGTTTTCAACTTTTTGGAATCATTACATCTAACGTCCTTGAGGCATAAATCATCAAGTTTTTTTCATTAAATTGGGGGTATTATAGTAAAATAGAAAAACTTAAATATTTTAAGTTTACAAAAAAAAAAGAGGAAGTTTTTTTTTTTTGAGGGGGGGGGGGGCGAGGGAGACTTTTGAAATGGCAGCCTTTCGAGGGAGCCCCCCTTTTGGCTATTATTTTTAACAGCCAAAAAGGAGGAGGGAGGCTCCTCATACTGTCAGAAATAGCGGCAGCCCTTTTGACAGTCATTCCTAACTGTCAAAAAGAGGGAGGGAGTCTCTCCATTGTACTATCGGAAATGACGCCCTCTCTCCCTTTTGGCTGCTAGCAGCACAGGATGGGGAACTCCCCCGTTCCAAAGTGCGACTGGAAATTTCCAGCAGCCAAAAAGAGGGGTGTCTCCCCCAACCCACTTTTGTTTTAATTTAAAACATTAGAATATTTATTTTTTATATTTTACTATAATACCCCCAATTTAACGGAAAAAAATTGACTATTTTCATCTGAAGAACATTAGGTGTAATGATCCTAAAAGGTTGAAGATGCCTAGAAGGGCAATTAAAAGCTAAAAACGTGATCGATAATTACTTAAAAAGTTAGAGATATTAGGTGTAATTAAATTTTTTTTTAATTAGCGGTCACTATAATTGAAATGAAATTCTTTAGTAATAGTAACTTGAATTTACAATTCATTGAAGTCAAACATTAAGGACTGGAAATGTAATTTTCACTTCAAAATTGATATTGTATGCGAGGGACCATCTTCCAATTTTTCCACCAAGATGCCAATTAGAACATCCACTTTGGTAGTGTTAAATTAAGTTGTTAGTTAACAATTCAAAAAAGTAGCTACATTGGTAGTGTTAAAAAAATTATTAAAATAAATTTTTTGTTAGTTATTTACTTTAACAATAATTTTAACTTTGTGCTGGAAATAAATAAGTCTGAAAATTTTTATTTTTATTTATTTAATAAAATTTGATCAATAACTTCTGACAATGGTGGGATCTACTTGAGTTTGAGTGAATTTTAATGATATTATTTAACACATTTATTGTGACACTTGAATAGTTATTATATTTAACTTACATATGTGACATTTAATAACAATTAAACATGCACTTTTTTACTTATATTGATAACTAAATTTAATAACACTAATGTGGATCCTCTTAGACCGCCATTATCAAGACCAATGTATAAAAACTCAAGGACCTATATATTTATTTCTTGGTTTTCAGTTTACAAATTGAATTAGCCCCGACTATTGTTACAGTAATGGTAGTCCTCATATGATGTGTAGAACTTACGCACAAGTAGGATAATGCACTTTGGTTTTGAATTGATTATTTATTTATTTATTTATTTTGGTGGGTATCAGCTAATTAGCATGGGTGGTGTCAATTTAATAGCTTTTGTGTAGGAGCCCGAACTTGGTGAATGGTGACATATTTGGAAGTTTCTCAAAGCACGTGGCCTGCTCCATTATTGTTAATTTGTGGACCGTTTAAAGTGAGAACCACCTTGAGTTGTTTGATAGGTAATTCACTCCGCCTTTCTAGATTCTCATGAAATCACAAAATATTTATTGAATGATTTGTCACTCATCTCAACGCCATGTGTAGATCAGGAGGCTGACTTGTAAAAAGATCTTATTCGTTGAAAACTTCTAGTCTATATGAATGAAAAATGCTATTTGTACATATAAAATGTACAATTTTTATACACACTCTTATAAATTTACTCACATGTCTCAAAAATTGTGATTTCAAAGATAATGAGATAAATGACATTTAAGTAAATATAAGAGGGTGTGTACAAAAATTATACACTTTATATATACAAATATCATTTCTCCTATCTGAATTGACAAGAAGAAAAACATAGTGTTACAGTGCCGTAACTCTTAGCAGATTTACAAACTTGCTACTGTTTATTTAAATTAAAAAAAATTGATTCGTGTCATTGAATAGAAAATAAAATTGTGTTATTGGGTACTGCATTATGAAGTGTAATATTACATGCGTACAGGTGCCGCTTTCGTCAAAGCTCTAGTATTACAAAGTTTCATTCATTTAAAAATGAAAAAGAAAAGAAATTAGTTGCCACAACTAACAAACTGACGTGTAATGTAATATAAGACTAATAAAAAGCAACTCATCGCAACGAGAGTTATGTAATTCAGAACATGTAACAAATGTTACATAGATAATAATTTGACCACTTTTACCAAAGTATGTCCTAACATTTTAAGAGTAATGTTATTTATCGGTTTTCAATCTAATTGACATCACTATATTAGAGGATGAGTTGATATGCATAAATATAAAAGGGTCTTTATTTATTCAATAGATAATAAAGATATGATAATTAAATTAGAGACTAGTCTCTAATTTAGATAAATAGTATTATTTACATTTACATTTATAAAAGACAACGATTTCAAAATAAAAATGGGTTGAGACACGTCTAGAAAGCTATTTATCTACTGGGCTGTCTGCCTTTCCCACTCTAGATTGTGTGATTTCTCGTCAACTCCAATTCGGGTCAGGCCCATGATCCAACAAATGACCCAACCCATGGTCTTCCACGCTACTAGGCAACCACGGCTTCTTTGTTAGAGGTTAGAACTAGCCATAAGCATGCTATCTTTAAATTTTTATCCCCTTCTGTTTATTTGATTATTATTATTTTTTCTTTAAGTTTTTAAGCTCTCAGAAGAATGAACATATTATGATTAAGGGGCTTGTTTTAGTAGTAAAAATATCTTCTTACTATATATTTCATCTAGATTTGAGTCACCATCCCTACTCCTATACGATCCCCAACTTATACTAAAAATACATTGAGTCACCATCCTTTTTGCTTCTTCTTCTTCTTCTTCTTCTTAAGCAAAATAACCTTATCTAGTTTCATTGAATAAAGTTATATTGGAAAAATCATTTGTAAAATTTACTTTTCCAATAGCTCCTCTTAATCCTTCTAAAAAATTAAGCTGACTATATTTGGGATGGTGGAGTGTTATTTTCATTAAATAAGGATATATATGAGAAATCATTTGAAAAATTTACTTTTCCAGTTACTTTGCTTAATTTTTATGAAAAAAATGTAAATTAACCTATATATATGGCCGAGGGAGTAATAGTTAGAATAATCTAATTTTTTTCTTCAGGGAGTTAGAATAATAATCATTTTTAGGAAGGTTCAAATAAACTTTCGTAAAATTTAAGCTTAAATAGTGATAAAAGAATGCAAAAATTCAAAGCTAGATTCTCATACTCAAATTTGCGAGTCAATTAATGTTAGAATTTGTGTTCAGAACTGGAGGAACGTAATGCTTCTCTGAAAATATCCCCAATTCAAAACATTGGTCTTTATTATACTTGTTGAGTCTTGTGAACTCAACGAGGATAAAAAGTGCATTTTCTCATTCCTGTACTCTTGCACTTCAATATCAAAATTTGATATTCAAAAACAAGACGACAACCACGAAACACACGAAGAACGAATTAATATGTCGACTAATTGCACAATCACTTCAACCATGAAAATGAATTCCCACTTACATTAATATAAGATGGTGCTTATCAAATGACTAAGTAGATCCAAAAAAGAATTAGACCAAAACTATAATTTGATAATTTTGGCTCTGTTCTGGGGTGACAATGTACTAATCCCGAAAGTGGAACATTAAGGTTAACAAAATTAACCTATCTCATTTGACCTACCATGAATTTTGGCAATGTCACGCCATTTTTAATCCTTCGGAATCCAGTGTTTTCAGTTTTCTTAGTTTTCATTTTTTTTAATTTATAATTTATAATTTTGCCCCTATAAATATAATTTTTAGATTTCAACCATGATGATTATTACTATTTTTTAATTTTTTTAAGGGTGATGATGATTATTATTTAATTATGATTAATAGAATTCATCAGACTTTTGTCTCTCTTTCCTGTGGATTCCATATTACATTGTTTACAAGATTTTCGCTTGAATTCTAGTGTCATAACATTACTTCTTGCAAAAGATGTATTTAAACAGAGACCAAAAACATACAAAATATAAATTAAACTTTGGTGAAAAAAGCAAAGTAATTTCATTTCCTTAGTTGTTACCCATGACTCTTATTGTTTTAGGAATAAATAAGGTAATTGATATAAAAGAACAAAAACGATCTAGTAGAACGAGAAGACCAGACCTTGTGATTTTTGGTTGCAATAAACATCATGGACGCTTTTTTCGTTTCTTTACTAAATGCATAATATATCTTCTAAAAGACAAAGGAATATATATATATATATATTATTACTGGTCTAAAATCCATTGCCCATAAAACGTTTTCTCTTGTAGGATTTTTTTTTTTTTTTTGGAGGTGCATCTTATAGTTGGTACATGCATTGAATTTGAATTTAAAAATTATTAAATAACACATTATAATAAATGAATAATGTTGAACTTTGATACAAAATTAAAGAGTTAGTAAATTAATTCAATGAATATATAAATGTAGTTCTCAACCGCAAATAAAAGCAAACACACGAGATGAATTTGTCAAATTTATATTGATCAAGTGGATCATATTAAAAATATTTATTGTCTGCCATTTTATTTCGTTTAATACTAAAGCATTATCTGGTAGCTAGTATTTTAATTCAAATAGTCTCTATTGAGATGAACTAGTCGTCAATGCGTTAAGATACCAAATACTTGTTCATTTACTTTCCCAAAATCATCCTTAATTTCAAAAATGTAATTTAGTGAGCCAAGAAGTTTAGAGATGAAATAGATTACTCGGGTTATTATTATCTTCGAATTTTTAGAACATAATAAAAAGGTTACTTTATTTATAATAGCGAAATAATTATGAGTGCCCATTACTTTAGACTTTAGTTTTCTTTATAGTGGTTATACTAATACCACAATATTTTTATAATCACACCATGTGTTCCATTTTTACTTATTTCTGCATTAAGATCCCTAAATTTTTTTCTCATAAATTTTATTTTCAACATTCCATTAATTAACACATTTTGTTTCTAATGATTGTCCTCTCTCATAAGCCCCAGAAAGAAAATAAATAAATAAAAAGATCTCTACATCTTTAATTTTTATTTTTATCAAACAACAAGTTATTACATATATATTTGTCTAGAACAAAAATGACCCAAAAACCGTCAAAGTAGAACGATAAAGTTTCAATATGTTTCAAACAGCGATGCTTGTCAATATCATAGTGATCTGTCATTTCAAGAACGACAAACTATGCCGACATTAGTGACAAACTAACAACATTTGCTTCTTTTTTTTAAAAAAAAAATCAAATCTTAATTTGGTGTACAAAATGCGTACCTAGTACATGTATTTCTACACAAAATCTTAAAATAAAGGGTTTGAAATGTGTCCCCAGTGGGGTTTACAAAAAGTGAGGTGGGATAGATTAACTAACATTGATTCAGACTAATAAGCAACTACTTCTCAATGAAAACAAAGGTATCAATCTATAACAAACTGATTTCCAACATTGTACTCTCCACCTAACCAAGCCAGTGGTACGATGCTCTCTTTGATCTGTACACATCAACACATGAATAAAATTATTACTGGAAATTGTACAACAAATTATGGAATAAATAAGTAAACCTCGTACTATATACATGAGTAGGGCGCATGTATTAAAACGAATGTTTTTAATCACCAGTCGTTTAGCTTATCATTCAAATTTCAAGGATTGCAAGCTCCTTATTTTTTCCATTTATAAAGAGAAATTATAATGAATGGAAATGAATGGTGGAGATTTAATTGAAGTTTGAAATGTGTAGTGATTGTTGAGTAGTTGTCAAATTAACAGTCAAATCATGGTAGGTGAAATTATAAATAGGAAAAATAAAGAGCTTCAAACAAGCTCTGAATTCACGATAGAGTTTGAAGTATAACCTTTTTCCTTAGTTTTTTGAAGTATAACCTTTTTCCTTAGTTTTCTTTTTTTTTAACAAAATCAATATTGGTTCATGTTAAAGAACCACTACTCTTAGAACCAACATTGCTTATGTAAAAATAACCCTTTTTCGTCACTGATAAATAAACAACTTTAATTATAGTTTAGATAGACATATGAAGTAGATGGTCTAACATTTCATATGAGTTCTGACTTTCATAGTTTAAAACAACCTTGTGTCAAGAAGACATTTAGATATGGTCTCTTTTATGATTTTTTAAGGGTTGTTCGCGTGATTCTTAAAGAAATCAATAGTTGTTAGCGATGTGGAAGAAGTTCTACATAACAATATGTCATCAATTATCACTAATTGATCAATGATCATCAACACATCTTGATTATCTACCAACGACTGTACATGAAAATGGTCGACGATAGAGAAGTTGGTGGCATTCGCAGAAGTTTACGCCAGGAAAACATAAAGGTCACAAGAGTTGTGCTATTTTTTTTTTTTTGGGGGGGGGGCGGTAGTTTGACAAAAAGGCATTTTTTTTGAGACAGAAAAAGGCATTTAACAGATGCTATTTTTAACACGTCATTTTTAAATTAACGTTGATCATCTGCCTCATGATTTGTTTGCCAACCATTTTGTAATTTCGTTAATCATTTTTTTTTACAACTAGCTTTTCTCCATGTCACATTGATAAGTGCCAATTCTTTAACATTACAAATATTTTTGTGCAGGGAATCAATGTTAAGGATCACTTGCACCGATCTTTCTTGATTTATTTAACTATAAGTAACTATAAGTTCCGCTAAGCAATGTGGTTCAAATTTAAAATAGAATTTAGTCAAAGTAATTATATCAACACATTTCATGAGACTCGTATATACTTCACATGCATTTACAGCAATATCTGCTTTTATTTTAAAATAGAATTGATTTGCTAACATGAGGTATAAAAATAGTCTTTTTTTAAAATGATTTGACATTTTTTAGGGGAAATGTTTCGACATTTTAATATTGAATTAGCTAGAAAAAAACATTAAAAATGATCTTTCTTGATATATGATGGAATGCAAGTGTCAAAGTTTTGAATGTAAGAGCTCAATAGATCAGGGATGATTTGCATCACTTCCCCATTATATTTTCCGATCTTACGAAAAGCAATAATGATACGGGTAGAGAAGACAGATAGCTAGTAAAATTAATCGTACCGTTCAATATTAATATGAGAGTGAAAAGATCCAATTAAAAGTTAGGAGTTACAATATAACAATATATGTTTTTTGGTTAATGTATAATGTAAGAACACGTTAGAAACAATGAGGGAAAAAAATGTTTGAAACTATGAGGAGATTAAGCAAGGCGGGAGAGAGGGGGCTGCTTCCTTGCTAGTAGGACTGGTTGATGTGACTGAAAGTGAAAGATGTAATAATTAATAAAAATTGAATATGGAAGCATTAGCAGCTCCTGATGTCTCTATCAATGGCACTTTGTGATGGAATTTCAACACCTAAATTTTGATTGTGATTTTTCCAGATTTTTGTCTGTAAATTCATTTCTAATTGTACATTTTTCAAGAAATATTATTTTTCACATGATCTAAAAAGAATAATTAAAGATTGTTTATAAAAAAAAGATTCTTAACAAAGTTCTTTTCTGGACAAATTTTAGAAGAAAGACGTGTGATTTAACTACATTGAAGTAAGTTATAATTACTCTATTAAAAGTTGAAATGTTTGGAGTCAAATTAAGTAACAATAACGTAACAATTTATAGAGTTGGTCCTAATCCTCTCTATCAAATTGTTGTTTGTCTAATTTTAATTTAAAATTAGCCTCATCAATTATTGTCTGGACATTTATTGGCAAAACAAATTCAACTAACTAGAAAGTTAAATTTTACCTTCCCACATCACTTTCATTTGACAAATTATCCATAAATTTGGCCATGGTTCCAATGACTATTTTGTTCACTAATTCAATGACTATTGGCATTGCTTGGTCATCAGTCAAAACTACAACATGTCTTCAAAGAGACATTTGTCAAAGAATATAACTTCGTCTATACATAAAAGTTCTTTAAACATTATGACCGTATTGTATTCTTCTAATTTATAATATTTCAAATATATAATTACATATGGTATAACATTTTACTCAAGTCCCTATCTAATAAAATCCGCGAAGAATTCAAGAATCTACGTTGTTAATGTAAATTACAAGATTCTAGCATGTTAATATAATGAAAAAAAAATTAGGAAGCAATTTCTTTTCCAACCTCATCAATCAAGCCAAATATCTGTAACATTGTATGTCTATTTCATTAAATAAAATATGTGCAATAATATAAAATACAATAACGACGGAACAGGAGAAATTAAAAAAAAAAATACTTGTGTTGATAAAAGAAGGGTAATTGGTAGAAATGGTCCCTTATATTTGCCTTATGTGCTCTATTGGTCGGCAACCTTTAGTTTGAGCCCAACCAGTTCCCGATTCTTGATTTTCTGCGCCCAACTGGCCCTTACTTTGATGGTTACCACTTACCACCATTAAGAAACATTTGTGCCAAATTTTTTAAATTATTTTTGAGGACAAATTTAACACATCCCTGCTCTTTTGTTTCTTCGACTTATCTCATGATTATTTAATTTTTTCTTTTTACAAATCACACAAAATTATAAAACTAATCTTTACATTGTACTTAAAATAAAAAGAATAATTTTTATCATGATTAGGGTTATCCAAATGGGATTGAGATTAGAGTCACGCAATTTATAGGTAATTATCAAGATAATTTTTTTACAAAACATGGTAAATTTACCATCTAATCTTTAAATTATTTTCCCGTAATTACACAATACACATGGCCCTACATGGGTAAGATTGTGAATTTATTTCATTTTATAAAAGATTACCTAAATATTCACATGCAAATAATATTTTCCTTGAGATTATGCATTGGCAGGGACTCATTGCATGTTAATGTTGAATTTGATTCCCAGACGACTTGTCAGCTTATTCAATGAAATAATATGGGTGCTTGGAAGGTTCAACATATGCTTATTGAGATTCAAAACTACATTGTTGATTATGATGTGAAAATTCTACATATTTGGAGGGAAGGAATTAATAGCAGTTTGCTAATAAAGGTTTAATGAAGCTGAGTGTAAAGGTGTTTGCGGCTGAAGAATTGCAGGGAAAGATCCAAGGTAAAAGGCCATCTCCAACCAGAAAACTTTATTTTACAGTTTTTCTACTCTATTTATACTCAATTTCACAAGCTTTTCCAACCCATAAACTCTAAAACGAGTCCCACTATTTTCCACTTCATATTATTCTCTATTTTCTAATATATAACAACTAATATATATATATATATTAAAAACTAATTAACTATATACTCGTTTAGTAATTATTACACACAAATAAACTTTTAGACGAATAGTGGAAAATATTACATTTTGTTATCACATAGAAAAATAAGTGTAATCTACATACTGACAACCTGAAAAAAGAAAAATTAGACTTGATATTAGGTGGTATTAGGAGAAACAAAAAAAGGGTTAAAACAAAGTGGAACTAACATAATAAAATAAAATAAAACGTAAGGAATAGCAGTTCCGCAAATTAATGAAACTGCAAAATTTAGACTCTATTGTACGGGCCAAACCAAATTTGACGCGGCAAATTCCAGATCTCCAAAATGGAGATTCATCTACTATCCTAGTTGGAAACCAGAAAAACAGCATATTGGGCTATCGTTGGTTGGAGATGTCTTAATATAGACAAACAAATAGGGATTGCCTTATATCACAAGGGTAAAAGTTAGTATTTTGTGATCGGTTGATATGATGCATATTGTAATAATTGGAGTGGTAGTCCATTTTGGTTCGCATTCTTCTAGTTTTAGGATTGAATGCATTTTTGATTGGAAGGTAAAGTTCAAATATCGCCTTCTCAAAATTGTAACTTTTTCATATGAAATAAAATCGTATCTCAACTTAGGATTTTTTGGCCAAGATACTTCCCTATATATTATTATGATATAGGTAAAAATATATATATATATATATAAAGGGCTGATAATAAAAATTGTATTGTACCAAAAAAAAAAAAAAGGAAAGCATGGTTGATTGCCAAATTGTATTGATTTAGGTTGTTTTAAATTGAATTAAGCGGATGTGGTTTGATTTCAAATTACAAAAATTTAAACTAGAATTGTCCGAAATTAACAAGAGAGTGCAACAAAACATTCAAAACAAAACCATCACAACTAGGACTGGGTGTTTGGGTTTCGGGTTCGGTCTTGAAAACGGCAAGCCCGTCAGGGTTTGGTTTTAGTTCGAGTTTGGATAACACTTCAGGTTTTGTTCGGGTATCTAGCGCATATTATATAAACTCATAAACGGAAAAAAAACACTTAAATGAGTAAGAACAATGAAAAAATTCAAGTATATATAATACACTTAAATAAAAATAATAATGATTATTAGATGTTAATGTAATAAAGTTAACAACTAGACATTAGCGTTTGACTAGTTAGCTTTATTTATATTCAAATGTTTTACCATAAACTTGCAATACTGTCAAGTGATTAATTAAAAAAAAAAATTTTGTCTTGCACAAATCACATAACGTATATATAAAAACTAGTGAAATACTTATAGAAAAAAATAAAATCACATCTCTTATATAAATCTAGAGTTTTTTTTTTTTTTTTATGTGAGAAGGAGACTGGTATAGTGAAGATGTGGTTGTGAAATGAAGGAGATGGTTTTGTGGATTGAGATAGAATTAATTAGAAATTTGAATTTAAAAATTTTGAGAGTAAAAAGAAATGTTTGGGTTTTTCGGGCTTCTCAGGTTTTAAGTCAAACTCGAAACCAGTCCAAACGCGTTTGGTTTCAGGTTCGGGTATCCAAAACTTGAAAATTTTTACTTACTACTTGATTGGGTTCTAGTATATTTCAGCCGGGTTCGGGCAACCCGCTTGGGCATGAGTTTCTTGCCCATGTCCAATCACAACCATCTAAGAAGAAAATTATCACAACCATATAAGAAGAAAATTATAGTCCTTTTTTTTGGTTGGGCCAGAAACCAACTTAACCTAAACTAGAAATAATCTAAAATACGTTTAGCGTTATTTAAGATATGTACTTTTAATCGTAATGCATACTTAAATTATTATATGACTAATAGAAATATTAGCACAAATATTATTGTTCTTATAAATAATTGAAGGTAAGAAAAGAAATATGATTTGAAAATTTACATCTGAAATAAAGTTGGATAATGTTTGCGCAACCGGACACTAACGGTTAGTTAATTGGATCCATTAAAGAAGGAACATTTGAGCTAAAAAGTAAAATTGGGGGGCTGATTGAGCACAAGCTGAAGGTTGAGGATTAATTTAGCACAAAGCAAAGACTATGGACCATTTGCACCAATTGCTCATAAAAGAACAAAGAAACATAAAAATGACAGTTAAAATATTATGTGATTAGGAGACAGCTAAGGCCTAAGGGACAGTTGATGACAGTTTGTTTGAGAAAAATATTATATTATATATCTTATTGACAGTTAAATTATTTTTAGTTTTAATTAATATTCCTATATATATATATATGGATTTTTTTTTTTTTGTTGGCATTGTGAGGGTAAGAAATATGTAGACTTGTGGGTTGGACTACTGACAGACAACGCATGTACCAATAGCCAATAGGTGGTGCGAAGTTCCTTTCTTTTTTTTTTTTTTTGTTCTTTTTCTTTTAATTGGCTAAGAAGTTAGGCAGCGGTTGACACTTTATGATACAAACGACTAATACTATATTATTTTTATCTATTTATTCAAATTGAATTATAATAAAGTGAAATGAGTTGTGTATATTTAATAAAAGTTTAAAATTTGTAATTATAAATGAACATTTATCAAATCAGTAGTCAAATTAGTTGCATGCATGATTATAATATATTTCCATAAAGAGAATCAAACACCTCCATCCCTATTTATTTGTACAAGAAAATGCACTATACAAGGTCAATCATTAGACAGAACTCTAATTATGAGTATTTTGAAGAAACCACGTCGACCTTGAGATTTTGGGTTCTTTTTATGACCATTTAAAATGGTATCATTTTAATACATGTTTATAACTAAAAATTAGTACTTATGTAATGTTGAGATCCTATACAACCGCGCTGCTCGGAAAAAAAGTTATATTATTCTTTAGATACGTCATCGATATTGCCTCGTTAAAAACCTTGCTAGGAAAACCCATTGGGACAAAACCTTAGTAAAAAAAAAAAAATACAACGCGTGTCTCCTTCATATTAACTGACAATGTATACAAGAACTTTAAGTTCTTTATATGCTTCATCAAGCATATCAAATCTAATTATTTTCATATACTGCCAATCGAATGAAACTTTAAGTTTCAATAACATTCATCACATATTTAATGCTCTTTTAGCATAACTATCAATCATTATATTATTGATATTGTAACAATATGCAGGATTGCCTTTCTATCTTGGCCAATATTCAATGTCAACAATTTTGATGAAATTGATTCATCATCCTCACTATTTATTGAGCTCATGAGCGTGTGTAGTCGACTATTATTTCTTATTGATTCCATCTAGTCTCAATATAGACATAACATATCAAGATCTCTTTACTTCAGTAATTTCAGGTACTTAGGCCTCTTTAGGCACTTTTTAATAGTTGTGTTTGTATACTCTTTAGGAGTATATGCCTCAAAAGAACCATTACAAGTATCTACTCCATATCTCTTTTCATGGATCTTAATTTTGGAATCGGCTACGTCATGATTCAGGCGTGCCATTAATACCTCAAATCCTCTTATAGGATTTTATATCAATCCAAGTTGACGCATTCAATTTAATATAGCTATTGGTAACTATGCATCAGTAATCCGACCTACAACTTTCTTGCAAATTTCAAGTTTACATTATACATGCAAGGATTAGAATTACGCATTTCATACACTTGTTACCAACTATCAATTTCTTCCCTAATGCTGAGAAGACTATTCAATTTAAGAAACAATTAGAAAAACATGATATTATATATCATTCTTCATGGATGAAGCATGCAAATACAGATTCAAATCTAATTTGTATTCTCAACATTATAATAAAATTTATCTTAGCTTTTGTGGTGAGGCGATTATACATATCGTATTTATCAACTTTAGATGGAGGCTTCTGACTATAAACCAAATATAGGGGATATCATATATTCTACTTGCATGTTATAAGAATACTGTTGTAAGTGAAATATCAATATCACTTAAGTACAAATGATTGTTCTCAATTAATGGTATAGTAAATAGCTTGAGATGTATAATATTATTTTGCTAACCATAGGCAATTAATATCCCAACCAATGTATGAATAATTAATGACTTTTGGGATAAAATTCACTAGTAAAATACAAGTCTTTATTACGATATCTGGAACTTTTGCACATAATCAATCAACTGAACAACTATCCTCTCAAACTTCCGGTTATGAGATTGAGATGTGAGCTCCAGTGGATCCAAATTCATAAAATATCTCGAAGGCCTACATGGAAGGTGAGTTGGCCCACACAGTTCACCCTAAATATTTTCTAGATGTATTTGGAACTCAAATCTAAATAGCTAGTGATTATTAATAATCAAATTACCTGAGAACTTGCAGCACACGAGAATTCTTTTAAATGGAAAAATCTTCTATTCTTCGTATGATTCTCAATAGTTTTTATCATCAACAAACAGGGATGGTCTAATCAATCATGCCAAATAATAAAATTTCCATGTAATATTGAACTTCTAGTCCGATATAATAGCACAACCAAAACTTTTTAAGCAAGATACATCAGATTCTCAACCAAAGACATGCCACAAGGGAGAATACTAATGATAGATGAATGGTTTATATGAACCATCACTTAGCATGTAATGTGGCGTGATCCCAAATAGAAGTTGGGAGTTTTGACCTCATAAGTAATGGTTTAGCAATTAATTAGAGACGTTTAATAAACGACTCTATGAAACCATTTTGAGTATGGACATGAGCAAATGAACATTCAACCTCAATTCCCATTGCCATACAATAATCGTTAGATGCTTTAAATCTAAGCTTACCAGTATTATCAAGACGAATTTTCTTGATCGAATAATCAGAGAATTTTTGCTCTTAATTTTATTATTATATAAAATATATATTTATATATACACGTAGAGAATTTGTGCTTATACATCTTCTTATTTATTTAAGTGGTTTTTTTATTAGTAAAAAGTGTGAAATGTATTTTTTTTGCTTTTATTTTAAATGGTAAGTGTTATTTATTTTTGACAATTATATTATTTTTATAATATTTAATCCCATAAATGTATAATAAAGTAGGAATTATTCATCTTTTACCTTTTGAAAATATCAAAATTGTATCATAAAATTATTAAAATATAAAGTAGATATAATATTTATGATTTTTACATTTATTTTCCAATTTAGGATATATATTTCAAATATTTAATAATTTTAGATTTGTTAAAATAAAAAAATGAGAAATACAAGTAAGTTTAGTACTTCTATCTTACGGAGGCATGTTAATACTTTTGTTGCACATAAAACCCTTCTATTTGTCTGTTCTAAACTTTGTTTATATGTGTTTTTACGTTACTAAGTCTGTAGAAAAAATTTTTCACAGGCATAGAAAAGCTCAAAAAAACCGAATTCATTACCCGAGCCCGAACTGGGACCGAAACTGTTTGAGCTTGCCATTTTTGGGACCGAGACCGAACCAAATATGTTTGGTCCCTAGAAAGAATTTCATTCAATATCGCTTTGCAATGTCCTTTATAAAGTAATTGCAAAGGTATTAGCTAATAGGCTCAAGAAGTTGCTTCCATGCGTTATTTCAAAATTCCAATCAGTCTTCGTTCCAGGCATAATGATTACTGACAATGTTCTTGTAGCATTTGAGGTTATTCATTGCATGAAGAGAAAGGAGAAAGGTAAAAAAGTGGAGGTCGCTTTGAAGAACGATATAAGCAAAGCATATGACTGGGTAAACTGGGGCTTTCTTGAAAGAATTATGAAATGTATGGGTCTTGTAGAGGGATGGATTGATGCGATCATGTTATGCGTGACTACAGTTCAATATGATGTCTTGCTTAATGGTAGAGAAGTTGGTCCGATCCAACCAAAGCGTGGTATTCGGCAGGGAGACCCATTTTCCTTTTAACTTTTTATTCTGTGTACTGAGGGGTTGTCTGCTATGATACAGAAAGCTACAATTAGAGATGATCTGCATGGGTGTAAGATTGCCAGGGATGCTCCTAGTGTATCACACTTATTCTTCGTATATGATAGCTTTTTATTCTTTAAAGCTACAACGGTAGAATATAGTACCATGAAGGATATCTTGAAGAGGTATGAACTCACTTCAGGTCAGACCATCAATTAGGATAAGTCTGGGATCTATTTTAGTGCTAATGTAATGCCAGAAGCCGATAAAATATTTGCAGCATTATGGGTGTTAATACTCCGCTGAATATGGGTCGGTGTCTTAGGCTCCTACCATTGATTGGTAGAAAAATGAAAGAGATTTTCAGCTACTTGAGGGATAGATTATGGCAAAGACTACAAGGATGGCAGGGGAAAATGTTATCGAAAGCGGGTAGAGAAGTTTTGATTAAAAATGTTGCTCAATCTATACCGACTTATAGTATGGCTACTTTCTTGATCCCGATTTCTTCGTGTGAAGAGCTTCGACATATGATGAATTCGTTCTTGTGGGGTGCAAAATCTGACAGTAAAAAAAGGTATGAGGTGGTACAATTGGAACCAGTTATGTGTCATAAAAGAATTTGGAAGGATGGGTTTCAGAAACGTACATGCTTTCAATATGGCGCTGCTTGGGAAGCAGGGTTAGAAACTTCTTACTAACCCTAATGCTTTTGCGAGTCAGGTCCTCAAAGCAAGATATTATCCAAGAGGCAGTTTTATGGATTCAAAGTTAGGATACAGTCCTAGTTATGCGTGGAGGAGCATTTGGAATTCCCAGGTAGTCTTAAAGGAAGGGTATAGATGGAGGATTGCAGATGGGCGTAGTATAAGGGTGTGGAAAGACCCTTGGTTGTGCGATAGCCCTCATTTTTTACCTGAAACAGTTGAACCCCCAGAGCTAGAGAATTTGATGATTAGTGACTTAATTTGGGGAGGTCGACAAGAATGGGATGTTGCATTCTCACATGAGCTATTTTCAAAGGGAGAAGTGAATAAAATTCTTCATATCTCCTTAAACATTATTCCAAGGCAAGATAAGATTGTTTGGAATATAGCAAGAATGGAGATTACATTGTTAAATCAGGATATATAGTGGTGTTGAGAATTCAAAGCTAAGATGATGATTTTCGGATTCAAGAGAATTGGAACAAGGTTTGGAATATGCATATTCCACCCAAAATGAGAGTCTTCCTTTGGGGGCGTGTACTGACTGTTTGTCTACAAGGTTCAAGCTCCATCAAACAGGTATCCATTTACAAATTCAGTGTGTCTTGTGTGGGGAAGAGAAGAAGACGTGTGCCCATATTCTTCTTAATTGTCATTATGCTAGAAATTGCTAGAATGTGGCATGGCTTCTTGTTAATGCTAATCATGTTGCCATGTTTAAGGATTGCTTCTTTGATATGCTTACTAAAAATAATGAGGTGATTGGGAAAAGTGTGCAGTGTTGCAAAGTATTTGGCGAGAAAGGAATGCAAAGCTGTGAACAAGGGCCTCCCTTCAATTGAGCCAATGTCTAAACATCAGGTTGTCTACACTATGGGAATGGTTGGAAGTTAGATGTCAGCTGAGTGTGAGAATGGGTTCGGCCAGCATCACTAACCAAGGGACAAGCCTTCATGAAGGGTACATCATTTGTAATATAGATGCTCCTTTCATCAGGGATGAACGAGTGGGACTGGATATGATTGTTAGATATGTTAATGGTGGTTTTGTAGGACTAAAAATAAAGCAATTATCGGGGGTGTGACTCAGTGGAGGAAGCGGAAGCTTTGGGATTAAGAGAAGCTCTTTGATGGATTATGTTGGAGGGTTAGGAGAAAGTTATGTTTTAAACTTGATGCAAAAATGGTGGTGGATGTGGTAATAGATCATAGAGTCGACGCTAATGAATTTGGGCTTATTATTCAAGACTGCCAGGACTTTGCCCGGGGATTTCCACACTTCAGATTTCACTTTGTGCCTAGAAAAGCTAAGGGTGTAGCACATTTGTTGGCCCATAGAGCTAGACACCCAAAATACTTGTATTTTAAGTGAAGTTCCGACTTGGTTAAATGATGCACTTGCTCTTGATGTAACGAGTGATCTCTCTGTTAATGAAAGTTAAGTTTTTTCCTTCAAAAAAAAAAAAGGGAATGAGAATAGACAAATTCACAATTAGTAAGGATGAGGGTAGAATAGTGAATTCATTCGAT
>CAVNYN010286240.1:0-28755 GCA_963692815.1 Nyctanthes arbor-tristis | reverse complement strand
ATCATCTGTGACATGTTTAAAGAGAGTGGGGACCCTGATGAATAGATCAAAAAGTTTGGGGACGTGCTTAAGTGAAGAAAAAGCTGAAAAGGACCATTTCCGCAAGAAAAAGCCAAAGCAGGGACCGAAATGCACTCCATGAAAGAAGGCCGTGGCCACCCGCGGGCTTACCTGGAAACCTGTTAGCCGCGGCTAGGCCGCGGCACGCATGCCGCGGCCACCTGCGGCCCGTGTCAGGAGATGACATTAACGCGTTTTCGGGCCCTTTTTGACACATTCTAGGGTTCTAAGGCCTCCCCAACTATAAAAGAACGAGAACCCTTCGGTAAAAGGGGGGGATTCATGATAGGAAATTCATTCTTGAGGGCTAGGAGATTGGAGCAAGGGCTTGGAGATTTGAAGCCGAGGTTGGCGTGAAGATTGAAGAGCGAAGTTCTTCGTTTGGTGCAAACGTTTCGTTCATTATTCTTCGTCTTTTCTTTGCTAGTATCTGGTCATGTATTCGAACCCTATGAATGCTTTTGTTATGAATTCATTTATTATGCGTAACTAATTTTCCTTGTTGAGACAATCGATGAAGCAATAGACATGTTTTAATTGTGTTAATCCCATTCATGACTCTAATTGTTATTGCGTGCTTATTTTCTATTGTGATATGTAATTCCCTTTTATAAGCCTGATCAACTTGTAATTGTGTTAGTGAATTCGTGAGGAGACCAAGAGGTAAGTCACCAATTTAGCATTTCAATAGAAAACATAAATTGCATAGAAGATAGAGATATACTTTTATGATTTGTGTGACCGCAAAAATGGTTTCTTGTTAATTAATGCACTCAGCTAGGTTGAAATTCACATAGAGATATACTGGGTTTACTTGGTTGGGTAGATTTGAATTTGCTCGAGAGAGGTTTTCAATTAAACTTGCGAAACTGGTTGTGAGCACGTGATGGTGAATTGTCATGGGTGGGATAGCATAATTAGAACGCCTGTTTATTGTGGATTCATAAGTCTCAACGCCTTCATTCATATATTTTCTAGTCTATTGATTTGAATTGCTTCTTTATTAAAATAGATAGAGTATTTAATTTTAGTTTAAACAACATCATTATTCTTTTACAAACTTTTAATTTTCTTATTCAACTGGTGTGAAATTGATTCAAGTGAAATAGGTGACAACTTTCCCTGTGGGATCGACATTCAGGACTCTTCTAGTCCTATACTACTTGAACGATATCGTGCACTTGCGATTTCGCCTATCAGTCAACCATAAAGAGAGAAGTTGACAAAGCCATTTGTGGAAAGAGGATTACAAAAAAAAAAAAAAAAGAGGTTTTTCTAGCAAAAAGTAGAATCGGCCGAAGGAATCATAGATGATTGTAGTTTGAGACTTTATAAAGAGGGTTTCTAATAGAAACCTAAAGAGCATAGAGTTTTACTATTTATAGGAGAAAGAACTGCGTATTCAAGTGGAAAACGACGGTCGAATTGGAAAATTTGACCATTAACAGAGCCAATGGCTAGTTTTCCCGTCAAAATTTACGTAAATCTATGTCAAAACTGACGATGGTTAGGGAAAACAAGTTTTAGAGAATAACTACCACTGTGGAGGTCAGATTGAATGAGAAAAAGTTTAAAAAGAAGCTCTTACCAAAGTAAAAAACCTCCTTTTAAGGGGCAATTGTTGATGTCCGACCTCATTACTACATAAAATGAATGATAAATGAGCTACAGACTCGAAATTTATACTTGGACCTAAAGAAACATTAGGGAGCAGATCTAAAGACAGATCTCGCTCTAGCATAATCATTGCAAAAAGAAATATCTGTCAGAGTAATTAACAAGTGTGGTAGGGATGATGTCATCATCCGCGGCCAGTACGGAGCTTAGAGATTCTTTGCCAGCTCGTCCAGCCAATGGTTGTAGCTTGGCAGATTGGCACCTCGTGGCCTTGGACCCATCTCACTAATTAAACTAATGGTGCCGCCCTTCTCACCCAATAAGAGATTAGACGAAATAGATTACTTATTAGCCTGATAGCTCAGATATGATTTGATTCTCTATTGATTAGACATTTAGTAGCTACCATTTGCTAGTTTACTATAAAAGGAATGGTGTAACTCCTTAAAGAACACAAGAATAGGAAAGAAAATACTCTCTTGTACGATTTCATTGAAAAAGCTATTTCTTTACAATCACCACACTGTCCTTCTTTATCTCATTATTCCATGTAAGAAACAGTAGGTGTTGATCGTGCATCAACCGGAATTTGATAAGAAACTGTTAGGTAGTGTATTTGAAAATTACAGATTGAGTGGACCATCACTGAATTAATAACGTTCTTGTTTAATGGAATGTGAAAGTTTTCCTTCCCAAATTTATGATTTTCTTTTAGGTTGGGATAGAAAGCTAACCATAAATCTCTTCTTGGTAAGTCAGTTTTAAAACAAATGTCTATATTGGGTTATGATTTAGACTCTAATAGTTCATCATCTAGTAGCTATTCACTTTTACTCACTAAAAAAAATAGATAGGCAATTAAAAGACGATGCTTTCTATGTTGAAACTGAGGCGGATGTGATTCAGACATGTACAGTTCATGTTCCAATGATAATTTTATCAATGTTAATCAACAAAAAAATCTCTATTGTGGCTCGACAAGTGGTAGACGCCACAGGAACGAGCATCGTGATTAATTGTTAGTGATTTATACTGTTAGATAGGAGAGTGGGCCATGTTCTCATCTATGTTGAAATAATCGGTATCAACTCTACTCTCATGAGTCAAGGTAACCGCTCACTAATTAGTAACTACTGACTAATCAACCATCTATAAAAAGATATGGGATAATTTAATTGAAATGCTCCTTTTCTCTTTTTAGATCTAGATATTTAATTCTCTTCGATATATCGAGCAAACTGACTTTTTCTCACACTAGAATGGAATCGGGGAGATTCTCGTCCATCTCATTTAGGTCTTGAAGCTGAAAAAATGACCAGAGTTGTCCTTTCATTTTTCTCGTATAACGATCGGATCAATTTATACCATCTGTGGGAGCCGAGTTAAGCCATGTCTCTAGAACCAGAACCCTCCACAATAGCCACTACCACCTATTGGACCTTCCAACTTTCACAGTAAATGTGAATCGTCCCGCACCTGTGAACGGTCTACACAAACAATGGACTCTGTATCTGAAGCTGTACAAACATCTATGCTGGCCCCTAATGAACTTGAGGGCTGCATTAATGCTTTGGTGAATCCAAAGGTAGATGAGTTTGTAGATTGGAAAAAGAGAAAGTAGCCAGCAGTATTCAAGACAAATCCATTTTTTGAGGAGTTATACAGTCGCCCTTGCTAATGCACTTTAAGATACCTCCAATTTAAAAGTATGATGGAACAAAGGATCCCATTGACCATGTGCTCTCATTTCAAGATTTATTGCTGTTTCATGGGTTCTCAGATGCCGTGGCATGTCGATCTTTTCCCATTACATTGAGGAAAGAGCCCTGTGATTCATATGAGACACTTTCTTCCCGCTTGATCATTTCATTTAATGACTTCACAATGAAGTTTGCCTGTTTCTTCGCCATCTTCACCAACAGCACCAGGCAAGATGGCCATTGGTTTGATGAAGGTCGTCTAGGGTAAAGATGAATCACTGCGTGATTATATTACTTAGTTCAATCATATAGCTCTCGGGGTGAAGGACTTACAAATGTCCTCAGTGGTCACCGCCATGGTGCAAAACCATGCCTTCCGGGTGTCTTTATCAAAGCATACACCCGAGAACATGACGGATCTGTTGATCAAAAGTGGAAAGTATACTGATTTTGAGGAAATTATAGGGGTCACTAATTTCCTTTGTGAGAACAGTTTGGTAGAAAGGAGAAAGTGAAAGATGGATTCAATCAAGGGTTGTACAACTTGACGCTATGTTCATTGTTTGAGCGTATCAATAAATTGGGTAGTACTGTTTAAATTGATGGTTCGTTCATTGTTTGATCGCGTCAATAAATTGGCTATAGTACTGTTCAAATTGATGGTTTGTTCATTGTTTGAGTGCTTCACTTAATTCGTTATTGTTCAAATTAACGGTTGGTTCATTTGTTACATGAACGCATTAAGGTGATGGTTCATTTGTTATGTGAATGCATCAATGTAATGGTTCGTTCATTATGAGAATGCATCATTTACTTGATGGATCGCTCGTTCAAGAACTTAGATTGTTTAAAGGACATCATTTGTTTTTAAGTTGATGGATCATTCATTACGTAAATACATCAAGGTGATGGTTCCTCCATTACATGAACACATCAATTGGATGGTTCATTTGTTATGTGAATGCATCAATGTGATGGTTCGTATCAATGTGATGGATCATTTTTTATAAGAAAGCATCATTTGCTTGATGAGATCGCTCGTTCAATCGCATTAAGAAATTGGATTATTTGAAAGCCAACATTTGTTTTTAAGTTGATGGATTGTTCGTTATATTAATGCATCAATGTGATGATTTGTTCGTTACGTGAATGCATCCATGTGATCATTCGTCACTTGTGTGAACACATCATTAGCTTGATGGATTGCTCATTCAAGCACATCAAGAAGTTAATTGTTTAAAAGCCAACATTTGTTTTTAAGCTGACTATGGTTCATTCGTTACATGAACACATCAATGTGATGGTTCGATCATTATGAGAACGCATCATTTGCTTGATGGAGCTTGTTCAAGGGCATCAAGAATTTGGATTGTTGAAAGCCGACATTTGTCTTTAAGTTGATGGATTGTTTGTTACGTGAATGCATCAAGGTGATGGTTCATTCATTACGTGAACGCATCAAGGTGATGGATCATTCGGTATGTGAACACATCAATGTGATGGTTTGTTCGTTTAAGCACATTAAGAAGTTGGATTATTTAAAAGCCAACATTTGTTTTTAAGTTGTTAGATTGTTTATCACGTGAATGCATCAACGTGATGGTTCGTTCATTATGTGAACGTATCATTAGCTTGACAGATCGTTCGTTTAAGCACATCAAGAAGTTGATTGTTTTTTAAGCCAACATTTGTTTTTAAGTTGATGGATCATTCATCACATGAACGCATCATTGTGAATGGCTTGTTCATCATTTGAACATGTCAATAAGTTTTTTGATGGTTCGTTCATCATTACATGTATGCATCAAAGGATTGCTGGTTCGTTCATCAGTTGCACCATTGAGGAGTTGTTCGTTCAAAAACTTAATGATCCCTCTGACTTGAACTCGTGCTGGATCGAGTTGTTCAACATTGGGGTTTGAGCTCATGATTGGACATATACTGTTACTCGTCATACTCCTAATAGTTTTCAGTGAGGGATATGTGATACTATAAGATAGGGGAGTGGGCATGTTCCTATCCATTTTGAAATAGCTGCCATCAATTCCACTCTCATGAGTCATGGTAACTGCCCACTAAGTGGTAACTACCCACTAATCAACCATTTACAAAAAGGTATGAGATAATTTACTTGAAAGGTTCCTTTTCTCTTTCAAGACATAGATATTTACTTCTCTTCGATATATCAAGCAAACTGACTTTTTCTCACACTAGAGTAGAATTGGGGAGATTCCCATCCATCATTTTCAAGTCATGAAGATGTAGAAACGAGTGGAGTTGTCCATACACTTTTTCCCATCCTACGATTGGATCAGTGACTATTTCAATGGTGAGAGATCAAAGTATACACCTAAACATTTTAGGTGTCTATTTTGAACAGACATCAAACTGTTTAAAAGAATTTTACAAGCTATTGAAAGTTACGATGATTGTTTTACACAAAACATCAACGAAGCTGGAAAAAGTGGCTTTAGTCCTTTTCAAAAAATGATAGCAGCAATATGTATGCTTTCATACGGTTGTCCAACTCATCTCCATGATGAGTATGTTCAAATTATAGAAAGCATGACAATTGAGAGCTTAAAGAGATTCTGTGATACTATAACAGGCCATTTTGAAGAACAATATCTAAGAAAACTAAACAAAGGTGATATTACAATGTTGTTAAAAGAAGGAGAGGATGGGGGATTTCCAGGTATGCTTGGCAGTTTAGATTGTATACATTGGCATTGAAAAATTTGTCCCACGGCATGGCATGGCATGGCACACATACTAATGGATCTAAAAGAGTTCCAACTCTTATTTTAGAGATTGTAGCTTCACAAAATTTATGGATTTGGCATGCATTTTTGGAATTGCAGGTACTAATAGTGATGTCAATGTTTTGGATAGATCTCCATTATTTGACGACCTTCTTAATGATAATGCACTACCATACAACTATGTAGTAAATAGTCATCACTATAATACGGGGTATTACCTATCAAATGGGATTTACCCATCATATGCCACTCTAATATAAACAGTCTCTAACCCATCTTCTATGAAGGCAGAAGTTATTTGCAAAGCATTAGGAATGTGTTCGAAAGGATCTTGAACGAGCATTTGGAGTTTTGTAAAGTCGCTAGCATAGTAGTCAAAGGTCCAACATGTATGTGAAATGGAAAAGATTTGGTGAAAAACGTGCATCATCTAACATAATATGAGCATTGAAAGTGAAAATAATCAAGGCATTGATCCTGAAAGCTAACAACCCGAAGGAGATAAGATAGTTGATGGTGCTACCCTGGAGCATGATTTTGAAACCCCGACTAACTTGTTATTTCCGCCAACATTAATCAACGTAAGTTAGTTAGTTAAAGTTAGATGTTAACTTAGAATATAGGTTTAACGATGAAATAACTAAAGAAATTTAATAGTAAATAAAGTATAACAAAATAAGCAAAATAAATAAATAAAAGAATCAGCAAAGTGAAATCAGATTTGAGCAACCAGGCAGTACAGATTTTAGTTACGATTAAAGGCTGCTGGGGTCCATCTCATAGTTAAACCTTATCAATTCTTTGTTTATATGGAATCTCAACTAAACCTTACCAAAAGGATAAAAGAGAGGTCGTACAGCTGGGAAAGGGACACAAATACAAGGAATAATTGGGTGAAGAATCAGCAATTAGTTCTCAAATTCAATAGCTTGTGTAGAGAAGAACAATAGAAGAAGAAAGATAGAAACATTCTGGAAAGAATAGAGGAGTTGGATGAGTAATAAATCACCTAGTATTTCAATTTGTTAGCTGGTACACTGAAGAAAAACAGTAGAGAAATTGAGGGATAAAACCAGAGGAAAAGGGCGGTGAAGAAAAGAGAAGTAACCTCTGTCAAACACTAAGTAAACAAAGAAGTTGTATTAACTTGAATTTCTTCCAACTTCAGCAATCAAAACTGGATAAAAATTATCTAAAAATTTGGAAACAGGGAGATATAAGCAAGGACATAGAAAACCTGATTTAATGAATTCATATCCAGTTTCTTTTCCCCTTTGAAATCTTGCTATAGATGGCATGTTTGATAATCAGTTTGTTGAGCTCCTAGAAGACAAGAGGCAAAGAAAATGGTTATAGAACTGATGGAAGATGATAGGTAATGCAAGGGGCAGAATGCATGGTAATTATGAATCACTTCAAAAGTATTGAATTAACGGGCAATTCTAGTGAGAAAATTTGATGCTTATTACCTTGTATTCTACTTGTGATGGCTGATTTAACTGAAAAATAGCAAAGTATTTAAAGTGTATATATGGTGCAAAGATAAGCTGGGGGGTGGCCTACAACTAACAGAATAAAGGACATAGTTTGTTATCGACTAGCATAGATATCATTTGTACATTAAGCAGGAGACTTAAATACATAAAAAGATTAGCTATCTTATTTTTCATATAGAACCTGGATTACTTCACTTAATTGGCATCTAAATTAGATGATTTTGTGTCTAATAGGAAGTATCGAAGTTGTAGGAGCTGGTTACAAGCGGAGCTAGATCACTTGCGCTAATGGCTTTGTGATTGGAAAAGCTTTTTACCCTTCAGAAAATGAAAAATTATTAATGCTATTACATTACGTGAGTAGATTTGATCTCTTGAAGATGATATGATATAAAGTTAAGCCCATGTTTTCCGTTATAGTGTTCTAGATTGGTTTTCTCAGTTGTTACTATTGATTGAAATGATTTGATCATGTTATTTCAGTATATTTATAAGACTGAGAAAGCATATTTATTTTCAGGTTCTCCACTCACTGAGCCTATTAGCTCATACATTTTCAAAATGATTTCTCCTATCAGGTAGCAAATGAAGATTTTAGGCAACTTTTAGATCACAACATGCGCCTTTTGAAGACATAGCCATCTGATATACCTTGTATGAGCCACCTCATTGGCATGCAGTTATTATTTTTGGATGCATGTTCGTTTTGCATACCATTTTGTGATAGATGTAATTAGATGGCTAGATGGGCTCATGACATCTTGTGTAATATTTACACTGCTTTTGTAAACTAATAAAAATTTTGGGTTTTTTGTTTTGTACCAGAATGGTTCGATTTCTTAAGTAGTATGGTTGGGTAGTATATAGAAAATGTGAATATAAGACCATATTGTGTTGAGTTGATCAGGTCTATTTTCAATTGAAAATAGAGGAGATAATGTCAAATTTTCTATAAGTTAGTGTGCTTAGTTAGATGCCTTGGTGGTAGATCCAACTTCTATTGGTATCTACTATTGCGCACATTACTCCTTGTATCTGCTAGTGCTACTCAGGGTGGGGCGTGTCAATCATTCTACTTATCTTGTTTCAAGGATGAGTAATAGGAAACAAGAGAATGCATAAAGAATTAAAAAAATGATCTTGTCAATCACCTGTGGGATTTTTACCGTGGTCAGCAAGTTGCTTGATACTTTCTTTATCATCTCTTTGTCCTAGATTGTATTTTTGAACTCAAATGTCAGTGATCGATTGGCTTGGCTTGTAAAAATTTGATATTGATTTGTTTTTATTTCGTATTGCATAGACGTGAAACTAGTCTTGTTTTACACTTATCAAGAATTTCTTAATATTTTCTACCATTTTGTAATGTGGCTTAATATGTTCGAATTACAATGTCGTATATAGGTTTCTTATTTTTTTTCTATTTTCTGGAGAATAGTAGATGCTAATTGTTGATAAATATGTTTCTGCGCTTGCTTTCTTTTTGTATAGCATTAATTTATGTTCTGGGTTTAGGGTTTTCTATCTGAGGCTAAACAATTGCACACATATTTTCATTCAAGAACTACAGGATTCTTGAATATAGTTTGTGTTGATGTTGGGTTCTAGCATGGACCCAAGTCAGCAAGATGTGTACGATGTAGAGATGAGAATCGATTAGGGTTCCTTACGGGAACAACGTTTGACGTGAATGCGAGATCGGATTGGTTTGTTTAGGAAATGTGGTTGGAAATAAACAAGCGTATTGCAAGAATTCTCTCTCTAAATTCTTTTGTAGGCCCAAAAGAACTCCTCCCTTTGGCACCCCTAGGCCTCTATTTATAGGGCCTCAGTGTTCTTTTCGAATTTTACAAAACTTGTTCGAACAATAACTGATATGTTACAAATGAAAGTAAAACCTATCTTTAGTTTTGTCCTAATAACTGCTCCTAACAATCAACTGCCTCTCGAGCTCCTTACGCGCTCTTTCTAGTCTAGGTTGTGTCTTGCCACTTTTTGTTTCAATTTGGTTTACCCCCTATTCGATGCCTCGAGAGCAGCCCGTCCTTATCGGAACATTAATTCCAATCTCAAACCAATCCTATCAGGCTCTATAATTAGTTTCCTTGATTTATCTCTGATTAGCTAGTCGTCTTGTTTGGCCAGTTGGGTGTTTAAGAATGGTTTAGGTCTTTCTTAGCGAAGGATGGTTGTAATAACTACTCACATTGTATGAATTAGCTCTGATCAGATGAGTCTAACTGGTAAGGATGATGTCTCTTCATATTTGTCCCTTTTCTTTGCCTCCCTCTAACAACCAAGGTGGACTCTCGTAGCGGTTAGGGCCACGTGGCGCTCTTGGATTGGCTAGTCAGATATGAAATTTTGCATTAGCATTGTTTAGACACAGATGATACAGCATCAATCAGGTCAGATCGTGTCTTTTCGAATTCCATGTCGTCCTACTATAAATAGGTGAATAATCCTCTCATTTCACCCTTCGCTCTCTAGATATTCTCTAGAAATAATTGTCTCTCTAGTCAATTAGGTTTTCTGTTTGTCCTCTCCATACAAGTACTCTGGTCACTCGATACTTAGGTAAATAGCTATAACTTTCTTTTCATTTAATTTTCCCTTTCTCCTTAGAGAATGATGTTGAAGATTAGAATCAAATACTCTCGACCCTCATCATATCAAGATATGACAGACAATGAAAACAAGATTGGAACTAGGGGAAGAGTTACCTTAGCCGTGGCAAATGAAGGGGCCTTAGAATCGAAAGACGTGTCTGTGGGTCAGGTCTCTGGATCGGGATTGGAGGTTAAACTTGACATGGAAGAAAAAAAAAACTATAGCAAAGAGGAAATCAGGAGGGCTGGATTTAGTGATGACGAGGGTTTTGACTTTCAGGCCAGACCTCACACACTTCTTGAAACCTAATCAGGTGGAGAGGACATTATTATCAAGGACGAGGTCATTCTCCAAGAAGGATCTCCTTTTGAAGCAGTCCCCTTCATTCTGTTCATGGTCCTCGGGAACCTTAGGCCTCAGCCCCTAATCCCATCCCGCGAGGATATAATGGGCTATGATAGGGCTCAGATCCAGAGTTAAACAAGGTTAACTTGAGGTTGGGCATCAACAATACAGTGTTCCATCCGACATTCACTTCGTCCTTCCCTAACTAGGATAGGAGGCTCATCATCCACCATCTGGTTATATGGTATGTACCAAAGGTATGCTGGAGTCCGGACTCAGGTTTCCACTCCCCGTTTGGTTACCGAATACTTTCTCTATTGGGAAATGGCCCCCATTTAGGTTGTTCCTAATGGATGGAGGATGATCTTGAGGTTCATCGTACTCTGACAGGACTTGGAGAACCAATGATGTCGGTTAGGCTTTTCAACCATTTTTACTGGTTCAAGAGGGACAAAGCTAGATTGGGCTTTTATTATACCAGTCTGACTAGGCTTATCCAATACGATCTGATGCCTCCCGAACTACAGAAAGAATTGGAAGTTTGATTGGTTTTGGGTCAGGAGAGAGTGGAGGTCAGCTCCTCATGACCCCATAGATTATGATTCTACCTTTCTTAAAAAATTTATTATCTTCAGTGAGTTATACTCTGATCGTTACATATTTCAGTCTACCTTTTAACATTCTCTTTACACCTACTCTCTTCTCAGGAAACATGAAAGATTATTGAACGTAGGACCTCAAAAATAGGTGCTACAATCTCCTGCGTGATGACCTTTCGAGCACTTATGACAAGGTCATTCTCACCAAAGAGAATTTGTGGAAAGCGGGTTTAACCACTCCAAATGATTTCGTTCTTCATCCTGAGCCGATCTGAAGGAGGCCAGGTCTAAATCTGGACCCTTGCCATTTAGTTTTCATGGTTAGAAAAATTTTCTCTTACTTCGCTTGTGTTTATTTGGTTCCTTTACTTCTTTCTCAGAGGATGATATTTGCTACAGTTTCCTAATGAAGAAAAAAGGTAAGAAACCCAATTAGGTTATCAACAGAGAAGAAATGGAAGCAGCCACTACACTCTACGCTAAAAAGGCAAAGTTCTACCGTTCAACCACAATAGGGAAATCCCTTTCAAAGGGACCAAGTGTCATTCATGCCCGAGAGGCCTCGAAGAAAAGTCCGACCGATCAGCCTAATATTCCTCAAATCAAGAAAACTAGAACGTCTGGCTCTGAACCTCCGGCTCTGAACCTCCCAAGGACCAAATGGCAACTTCTTCTGGCACAAAAAAAAGATGCAAATAGATATTATTTACCCGTTCACGAGGCTAGAGTAGCGGACTTTGCAAAACAAAAGACAGGTTTCCTTATACATATAGAGACGCCCAGTCAGTCTTAAATCGAAGACCAAAAGGTTTGGACAAGGTGCCTACCAGCGTTAAGGGTGCCTACGAGGTCTTGGCTCAGAGTTGGACCAAGAAGGACAAACAAAAGCATGATGGAATAGATGTGATGGAATCTATCTGTTCGGCCTCCTCCCTTGCTACTCAGATTCTCACAACCCTCACATATACCCGGTCTAAGACTGATGGAATGAGAAAACTGGGTGACTGATGGAACTCCAGAACCATACCTCCAATATTCAGGTTCTGGAACACAAGTTCAATTCCTTAGTTAGTAAGATTTAGATCGAGAGTTGAATCAAGCAAAAGAAGTGGCCAAGCCAGCTATGTCTCCTACGTCAAAGCCTTTTGAAAGTCAAAACTCTATGAGGCCAATCAATTGGACTCATTTTATCATGGGACAAAAAGACATGCTTTAGAAAGTGAATGAGCAACTTTCCTCAGCCGAACTCAGCTCCCTTACAGAGAAATATAAGAAGTTGAAGGATGAGCATGATCTCAACTTCACTTCTTAGAAAGAGGCTTACCATGACATCATGGTACAGGAGACGGAGTTGGAAGAGGAGCCTACCACGGAAGCTGCTGAAGTTCAGACCCCGGTGATTCATATTCAAACTGATATCGACGAGGGTCGATCAGAGAGTCCTTCAGGGAAAGTAGAGGCAGTCAGTTAGAAAGGAGGCGATGATCAGGTAGGAGAATGAGCTTGTCCATTTTCTACCCCTTTTCCTTTTTGCTAACTTTGCCCTACCTAGGCAATAATTAAGATACTCAAATTTGATGTTTTGCTATTTTCATATGGTTTCTATTTTTGCTTAACTGAGGAGAACTCTAGTCTTAGTTTCTGACCATACCTCAATGACTTTACTTAGCTTCTAAAAAGTTTACTTCGTTTGTATCCTTGTAGCTGGTATTGGTAATAAAACGTTTATGTTTTTTTGGTCGGCATCAGCCGATACTTTAGCTAAATTCAACTTTTTTGCGACTAAGTGGGATTGGAACACATTGTCAAATCTGGTTTTAATACTAATTAGAGACAGTACAAGTATCCGACCTGGACAGAAAAATTTCCTAAGTGTTGCATGTTAAATGAAGAAAATTTGTGTAATTGTTATGTTTTAAGGTTCAATGATATAGGGTTATCACCTGGCCAGGCCACATTCCGAATAAGAGTGAAAAACACTGTTCATCCTTAAGCGATCGCGAGCTACCCTGAATGAATGCTGCTGCTAATATGGTTTTGGCCTAAAAGAACCCATTCTGAACAACATGTGTTGAGGCCATTTTTGACCCAAGCCTTAGGTGGTTGGGCTCGGTTCTCAGTTTTCTATAGCCACATGTGGCCTCGAGATACCATTTTGGTTTATGTGACCCTAAACTATTCTATTCGATAGCTTGGTTATTTTTAATTTGCACTTCACCCTCGTATCAGCCGGTCTCGCTTCAACTATATTCAATCTACTTGTGATTGACTGAGATAGGACGCCATTGTTTGTATTAATTACTGAGGAATTTTAGTGCATGTTACAAAATCTTTTTAGTGAACAATTTCCTAATTGTTGTACATGTTAAAGCTAGAGGTCTGAGGTCGTGCCCTATGGTATGGGATGATGGAAACCATTGGAATGACTAGTGCGGAATTTAATCAAGACCTTTCTGTTTGGACGATTCCGGCCAAACAGGACCCATTTTGAAAGTTGTGTGAAAGACGTATGTTAAGGCCATATTTGCCACAATATGAGTTAAACCGTAAATGGCTGATCTCATATTCTGAGATCTCTATTGCTGTTTTGTGTCCAATAATATCCACTTGTTGTGTCAAAATAGCATTTTGGCTTGCATGTGAACTCGGGGGATCTTGTTTCCCTAATTGATGTCATCTAGCCTTCGAGATGTAATTGGGGAAAGGTGTCCTAGTTAGGCTCTGCAAACCTAGGGAATTTTGTTTCCCTAGATGGGCTCAACTAGCCTTTGAGATTTGACTGGGAGAAGGTGCCTCAGTTGGGCTCTGTGAGCTTAGGGAATTTTATTTCCCTTATCGGGCCCAACGAGCATTTGAAATTTGACTGTGGGACGGTGCCACAGTTGGAATCCGTGAGTCTAGGGGATTTTGTTTTCTAGATTGGGCTCAATGAGCCTTTGAGAAGTATCAATTTAGGAAAGTTTATCCTTATTAAGAAAGGAAAATGGCTTTATACAGCCTTGATTACATAGATGTTTCAAGCATTGATGGTGACTAGAGAACTTGGGGCCCTACCTCATCTACTTACAGTGTTTTTAGATGCTCCACGTTCCATGGATGGGGCACGGCTTTTACTATTTAGATATTCCAATTTATAGTCGCCATTCAATAGGACTTCTGTAACCTTGTAGGGTCCCTCCCAAGGCTTTTGTAATGCTCTAAGTGGAGGATGTACCTTTTTCAGCACGAGATCCCCAACTTCAAATTTATAAACCCTGACTCTGATTGTAATACCAGGCACTCCATTGTTTATAGGAAGAATTGCGCATCTCTACCCCAAGTCTCTTCTTATCCAGCCAATCTAACTCAGCACAAATGGCCTTTGAATTTGTGTCAGATTATACTACTAAACTCCCTTCGAAAGGATCCCGATTTCCAATGTTATAACCGTCTGTTCCGAATGTCACTGAAATGGGAATTTTACCACTGGCTGTTCTTACTGTGGTACGGTAAGATCAGAATACCAAAGGTAGTTTTTCAGCCCAAGCTCCTTTTAGTTCTTCTAATTATGTTCTTGTTGTAGACTTGATGATCTTATTGATTGCCTCGACTTGTCCATTCATTTGAGGATGATTGGGGGTGACATAATAGTTTTTTATTTTAAGTTGTTGGTAGAATTGCCAAAACTTGGCATTATCAAATTGTCGGCCATTGTTTGTGATCAGTGCTTGTGGAATCCCAAACCGATAGATGATTGATCTCGAGATGAAGTATGTAGTCTTTTGTTCAGTAATCGTAGCTAAAGCCTCTGCCTCCACCCACTTGGTGAATAATCAACTATGATGATAGTATACTACGTTGAGCCTTTTCCTAATAAGAGTGATCCCATCAGATCAATATCCTATTGGGTGAATGGCCATAGGGCCTGCATAAGACAAAGTTCTTCAGGTGGGGACCTGTTGATTGGAGCAAAAAACTAACATTTCAGACACTTTTGACAAGGTCCATCACATCCCTTTTCATTGTTGGCTAATAATACCCTTGTCTTAACACCTTGAAAGCCAGAGCCTTTCCTCTTGAATGATTTCCACATATCCCGCAATGGACTTTTGCTATTTCATATTGTGTTTCCTCCTGATTTAGACAGTCGAGTAGGGACTGTGAGTACCCCCTCTTGTATAACTCACCGTTCAAAAGAGTGAACCTCGCAGCTTTGATCCGTAATTGGTGGGCTTTGACATAGGCCTTGGGATCAATTCCGTTAACCAGATACATTAAGTTCTCATTTTCTCAATCTCTGGGGCGCACAACTAAGTCATGGATTAACTTGGGCTGATCCAAGGCGGATTTGTCTAATCTTCTGATGGGGATGTTTGTCAGTCAACCTTACCAATGCATCTGTGTGCCAGTTTTGTGATCGGGGAACCTGCTGGAGTGTGAAAGTAACAAAATTCTTTCGTATCAACTGTGGTTCTTTTGCTTCAAAGTTACTGTGAGTCACTGTGCACTACAATATGTGTGATCCCTAGGAACTTGGCCATGTCCAATCCAGTGAGAATTGGCTCATACTTTGCCCCATTGTTGGTAGTCGGGAAACTAAACCACACAGCTTGACAGTGCGTTGATTACCCGGCCCATTGAGGACTAAGCCTACGCTTGAACAGTCTTCGGGTGCTGATCCGTCGACAAACATATCTCAGAGTTCATGTTGGTCTGCTAGCTATCATGTCGGACAATTGTGAGAGCTCAACTACAGGTCAGCAACGACCTGTCGCTTGATTGATGTCTGAGGTTTGAAGATGATATCAAATTACCCTAGTTCCACAAAGCATTTCATTAACCTCCTTGATGCATCTGTCTTCTAGAGTCCGATCTCGTAGAGGATAATTGATGAGTACATCCATCTGATGTTGTAAGAAGTAAGGGCGGAGCTTTTTGCTTGTGATTATCAATGAGTATGCAAGTTTATCAATGGTTGGGTATTGAAGTTCAGGTGATTTAGCTCCAGTCATTACCACTGGCAGTTAGAGTTTATGACTCAGTAAACTTAGCCCGGAACCTGGGAAGAATAGTGGGATAAATCCACCTAGATGGTATAGCAAAAGAGTTCTGATTTAGATCTTCCAAGTATGGTCAGCCTCGGATATTGCTGGTTTTTACTTTGACACAAAAAAATGAATAGAAAGAAAATGTAAGCTTTAAAGATCTTATCACGAGCTGGATCCGAACCATCTCCTTTTGAAGCAAAAGACAGTTCCAGCTAGTCGTGCTTCAAAAAATATCCTCAATGGAATCGGAAGCTACGTGGACGGCATTTTCAGGGAGTAGCCTTGGATAAAAAGAAAAGTTGGGTTTTGAACAAAATCTTCTATTCCCCGCTAGGTGTTACCCCACTAATTTGATCTTACATACTAACCAAGCAACAGAATAGCAGCGCGCAGAAATAGAATTAGGCAGGGAATCACATTCTATCAAATAAATATAGTTGCTATGACAAGGGTGATAGGGGAGGAAGTAGTGAGGAAGCTGTTATGAATTCTTACACCAAAAGAGTGCCAACTATAGTGGGGGCATTTTCCCTTATTCTCGTAGCTAAAAATAAGTAAAGCTCATCTCTGAAGCCGATCCACTAAAATTTCTGATGACTCAGCCAGGGATACTGGCTTTATTACTGATGGAATTCAAATGAATTGATCAAAAGGACCTCCACGATCTAAAGCTTTGACCGATATCGGTCTGTTTTGAATGACCCGATTCCACTGTAAGTTTAGAAAGTAAGTTACTGGATCTTGCTAAGCTGATCAGGGCATTTATCAATGCTGAGAAGACTGTCCATCATCGAAATTAAATGGAAAAAAAGCACATAGCTTGGCACCCTATAAAATGGAATAGAGCTTGGCCCTGTCTCGGCCTTAATAAGTAGTTGAATCGTCTACAACCCAAAGAAGCCTTATGTGATTTCATTTTGAAGTTGGTGATTCACCTGCAAGATAAGTTTTGCAAACCTAGCCTAGGTTAATTCTACTTTCCACTGGACGAAGGCAAAAAAAAAAATCAGAGATATAGAATATGACACTTTGTTAGGTGTATAGAGGATGACACGATCTTCTAGCCTTGGTCCTCTTGCCTAGGCTAGTGTTTGAGATGAAAGAATTTACTTTTCAGATGAACTGACTACATCGCCTTTTTCGGAGGAAAGAAGAAGAAGAGGCTTACCGCACTACTTTCTTATTGCCACAGGCTACTTACTGCACCCTCTTTCCCATACTAGTAATGAAGGAAAGAGTAAGTATAAGAAAGTCTCAAGTCATCTTCTTTCGTGTAAGGAGAAACTATCTTCTCTTCTACATCAAGGAAGAGAATACGCAATTGATCAACCTTCATTCTATTCTATTCCATTTCTATGGATCAGGGTTCAAGCTTTTCAAATCAATCTAATCAGTTGTAAGCGATTAGAAAAGCTTTCACGAGGGGGTTTATGTCTAGTAATCAGCTTTGTTCTCTTCTGTTTAGGCTCTGAGTTGTTTTGGGTAGGATGGTCTAATTTTTCTTTGCCACTAGTGGCAACAAAGTTCTTGGTAATTAGCAAGGGGAAAGGAAGATCTCCATGCATTTCATTCATCAGTGCTTGCAGTGAGGCGTGACCCACAACAAACAAAGGAAAAGGCTTGCTTTCTTGTTGTGCCCTCTTTTAGTAGATTGGGCTTGGCTTAATCAACGTTTGATAGATTATCCAACCCTGAGCAATCCTAGTTATTGGTGGGGTTTCAGTTTGTTAGCTGGTATTTGTTTAGTCATTCAAATAGTGACTGG
The DNA here is from genome assembly GCA_963692815.1 of Nyctanthes arbor-tristis. Classification (NCBI taxonomy): domain Eukaryota; kingdom Viridiplantae; phylum Streptophyta; class Magnoliopsida; order Lamiales; family Oleaceae; genus Nyctanthes; species Nyctanthes arbor-tristis. The sequence continues at coordinate 10,774 of CAVNYN010286240.1, read as the reverse complement.
CCTTTTTTAAGCTATGCATTACACACCTTATGTGGATCTAGCTTTCAACAGCGTAGAACACATTATAAGAGATGTTGAAAGGGGCTGGTTGCTCCATTATATGCATGCTAATGGGGCAAGTATTTTCACTACTGCAGAATTGGACAAAAAAAATAGACATACACGTCGGTTATTGGGAAAAACGATGCGTAAAACACACGCGATGGCAATTTTGAAAATATTGGCACTACTATGGATGTCGCTGTTCATCCGCGACCAACGTCCATAGGTTGTTTCAACAATGAGAGTCGTTGCGAGCCCGTAACTGATGCCTTTCGTAACCGATGCCTCTTATATATATATATATATATATATATTTTAAATTGTCTTCCACTTGTATTTTCGAGGAGCCGAAGACACTATAGGCGTTGGTTCCTAAAAAGGAACTGACGCCCAATCTCTCATACCAAAATAAATTAAACACTTTTTAGAGACATTGATGGGCTTTGGAAAAGTAAACTCTCTCCCCTCTCCACTTTCTCGCCACTTTTCAGATTTCATTTATTGTCTTCATAAAAGTAAACTCTCCCTCTCTCTTCTCCAATTCCTGGCTACTTTTCAGACTCCATTAATTGTCTTCAAAAAGGTAAAATCTCTCTCCTCTCCAATCCCACGCTACTTTTCATCTCTTGTACCTATATATAAAGAGTATAAAGAGTATATTTGTTTGTATAAAGAGTATAAAGAGTATATATAAAGAGTATATTTGTTTGTTTGTTCGTCTCCAACCTTTCATTTTAGCATCAGTGAATTTTTTTACTTTTACCACTCATCTGGTGCATCTTTTCTCCTTCCCTAATTGATAGAACAATCGATTTGGTACTCCATTTTTCCCTGTCACTACCATTTTTTTAGTTTACATTTTGTTCCTTTAATTTATTTCTTTCTGCTTAATTTGCAGATTTAGAAGAAGTTCAAACAAGAATGGAAGAAGAACAAGAAGAAGAAGAAGAAGAAGAAGAAGAAGAAACAACTTTTTGAACTGAAGAAGAAGAAGAAGAAGAAAAAAAAAGAAACAGCTTTTTGAACTGAAAAAGAAGAGAAAGGATGTTAGCTGTTTTCTTTTATTTTTTTGGTTTTTCCTTTGGGTTTTCAGACTGTAATTTGTTTCATGAATCCTCCAGTTTACCTTTTTAGGGCTTAAGTTTCTGTATTTTGTACTGGTAGTATGCTTTTCCATTTAATCTAATATATATCCTCTATTTTGTGGTAAATGAAGTTTACATTATTCCAATTGTAAGGATGGCAATGTCTCCACAAAATTCATTCTTTGAATTTCCAATTTGAATTTTGAATTTTGAAGTTGGTAGATCTAGATGAGAGCCAAAAAAAAATGAAGGAGGATAGGCGTCGGTTGTAAATGAGGAACCGACACCTAAAGGACTTTAGGCGTTGGTTCCTCCTTTGCAACAGACGCCTATTGTCTATTTTATTTTATTTATTTTTTAAAAAAATTTACTTTAGGCGTCAGTTTTTGTGAAACAACTGACGCCTATTGTTACATTTAGGCATCGGCCAACAACCGACAAGTATACTTTTACAATACGCGCCTTTGACATAGGCGTCGCCTTCAAAATTGACGCGTATTAATGGTTACAATCGACGCCTATTGGGCTTTTTTGTAGTAGTGGTTTTTCATTGTGGTTCACCTTCATATTTTTCATGATCTATATCATGCGAGTTATACTCCTAGAGAATTTGTTTGGTGTCTCGGAGTTGTTAAAGCATGCTAGAGACCTAGGCTACAAGATCATTCCTCTCTCATGCTACTTCTTTCAAAATTGGAATAGCAGCCCTTTCGAGGGCTTTGTATCATCCCTCTTCAAGAAAAGACAAGAAGCTAAGAAAAAAGGTGAAAAGTCAATGGACTTTTTGCACAAGCTAACAATGAATTCACTTTATGGTACATTTGGTATAAATCCAAAAAGTACAATAGCAGAAATATGTTCTAGAGAAAGGTATGACTATTTGGTAAAGACAAATGAGTACACTGTGGCGTCCCAACTTAACTTAAAAACCTATATAATTATTTACTGGAGAAATTCCGATGAGGACTCCGAAGATGAATGGAAACCCCCAAGGATAGCTGCTACTCAGCTTGCAGCTGCCATCATAGCTTATGCTCGTATTCATATATATAAATACATTTCCAGACCAGATTGCTACTATACTGATACTGACTCAGCTATTTTAGGAAGTCCTCTTCTAGAAGAAGATGTCTCTCCAATTAAATTGGGTAAGTTAAAACTGGAGTGTTTTGTAACGAAAGGAATCTTCTTAGCACCTAAAACTTATGTGTGTATGTGTACGCGTATGTGTGAGCTTGGCTAAGGAAAACCGCATTTTTAGTAGTCGAAATGGATAATCTACCATGAGGTCTATGGAATTCTTAATTTTAATAACGAGAGGATGTAGCTTGCGTGAAACCCAAGCTATCCCCAAGAGCTTAATAGATAGGAACATCTTCCTGTGAGCTCATTGTTCCTATCGGAGAAGATGAGCTCCCCACTAAAATATATGAAGTATACAGAAATTATAATAATAATATATGTGATAACGAACCTGAAGTAGACTACTATATAAGTAAATTGAAGTCTTTTGTTAATAACGTGGAAGCCTGGAGACTAAAAGACTATAATTATCGTTTGCACTTATGATGATGATCAATTAAAAAATGAGAAAATTGAAGTATAGTCTTCAGAAAACTAGTATGGTAAATAAAGAAACATTTATTTCAATGATATCACGTGGAGTGCTATTCAGGAAAGAATATGTCTAGAATTAATTTCAATAATTACATAAGTTGTAATGACTGTGAGCTGACTGTATTTGCTGTAATGCGATTAGTAATCAAGTACGCGTTTACAACAATGCTGTAGTTGTAGGGGAAGGAGGCCTTCAGGCTGCTTGAAAGCGAGTAACCGAGGACTTACTGCTAATATATATCCTAATACGTGAAGGAATGGGTAAGGGTGTCAGGCGGGGTAGGTTAAAGGTGGGATAAGAAGAGCTTTTCAGGCTGAAGGAGCCTATTTCCTGTCAAGGAAAAGGGGGGTGTTCTTTCTTTTCCACAGGGGATGAAGCTAGCTGGAATTCATGATTCTCATTAGAAGGGATCATAAAGAAAGGTTAGGATTTTTAGTTAGTCTGTCTATTACTTGAAGAGCGCTCATACAGAGCAGAGCGAAAGTGATTTATTGTATTAATAGAACTGAAGCGCATGAAGGAAAGCACCAGGAAGAAAAGCCCATCCATAACTAAGAACAGCACGCAAAAGTAGCATCCGGGAGCTCTTCCAAGAACAATAAGTGAAGCTGGGGTACGTGTCTTAGGCATGGGCAGATGGGGCACTACGCCAACTATGAACAGCTGCCCAGAATAAAAACCGCTTGGAAGTCTGAGGACCTTTAGTACTCTACTCTACCCCTGAACTTGCAGCCATCGCGCCAGGCAGCTCTTGTCCCTTTCATTTCTCCATTCCGCCTCCTTCTTTTCTTTGTTCCAATAGAGTCTAAGGCAAAGTGGTTCGTATGCCTACTTTACCTACTTGACGAAAGGGAATGAACTTTCTTTCATTTCCGTGTTTATGGATTGGATCATTTCTGCCAACGAAATGATCCAAAACCAAAACCATATAATATAAATCATATGATTACGCAATTATCGTATCAATCACATTATATCATAATCAAGAAAACCAAAACCATATAAATCATATATAAAATCAGACTTTTTTTTTTTTTTTGAAAAATACTATGAGAGATTCAGCGTGGTTTTTAGGCCTCCACCTGAGCTCCTTTCTTTTTATATATACTAGATTTACACCCGTACGTTGCACGGATAGAGCTCTAAAGGAATTTAATACATAAAATATAACAAAATTGTGTTTGTCAGGTTTAATGTTATAAAGAAATTAAAAAACACAACCTGCATAGAATTAATATACATCCTATGTTTGCAAGTATTCTTTATTTTGATGACATAATTTTAAATTTTTGTTATTAGTCCATCGCTATATCGTTGAACCAATAATTTTTTTATTAATTTTTATTTTTTATTTCATTTAAAGATAATAAAGCTCGATAACATAATTCTATATTAATTTCACACCCATATATTTACGGACATACTATGCTTCACGCCTGTGCGTTTCATGGACATATTATAGTAACAAAGTAACATACAATGGAGTAGGAGAACATAAAATCATGAAATTATACAATCGAACAAAGTAAAATTAATATCCGTTAGGCTAATATGAGATATATCTAATCAAAATGTAATTTGTATATAGAATCCTAAAATAAAAATATTAAATTAAATCATTAGAAGGAAAAATATAAAAATAAGGAAAAAGGTGATAATATTGAAATCTAGATTGATATATTATCTATTTTCATATAATTCAAATCCATTAAGCAAATATAAGATATATCTAACAAAAGTATAATATGTAGATAGAGTCTCAAAATAAAAATATTAAATTAAATGATTAAAAGTAAAAGTATAAGAATAAGGAAGAGTATAATGATTGAGCCAATAATTCTTTTTATTAATTCTTATTTTTTATTTCCTTTAAAGACAATAAATCCCGATAGCATAATCTATATTAGTTTCATACTCGTGCGTTTCACGGACATACTATGCTTCACACCTGTGCGTTTCACGGACATGTTATACAGACAAAATAAAATACAATGGAGTAGGAGAACATAAAATGATAAAATTATAAAATCGAACAAAGTAAAATTGAAATCCATAAGGCAAATATGAGATATATCTAACCAAAATGTAATATATATATATATATAAGCAGAGTTTGTCTGGTTCAATTTGATTGTCAGACACTATTAGAAATAATTTTCTTGCTCATTGTCTGGCTTCTTTAAAAAACCAACTTGTTGACGTCATTATTCTATTATTATTATTATTATTATTATTATTATTATTATTATTATTATACTTTTCCTTATTGTTATACTTTATTATTTAATTTAATATTTTTATTTTAGAACTCTTTCTACATACTACATTTTAGTTAGATATATCTCATGATTGCCTAATGGATTTCAATTTTACTCTGTCTAATTCTATAATTTCATGATTTTATATTCTCCTATTATATTGTATTTTACTTTCTCAGCATAATATGTCCATGAAACGCACGGGTGTGAAGCATAGTAGTTCGTAAATGTGTGGGTGTAAAATTAATATAGATTATGCTATCGGTTTTACTACCTTTAAAGGAAATAAAAAATAAGAATTAATAAAAAAATTATTGGTTCAATTATTATGCTTTTCTTTATTGTTATATTTTTCGTTTTAATCATTTAATTTAATATTTTTATTTTGAGACTCTATCTTCATATTACATTTTAGTTAAATATATTTCACATTTGTCTAATGGCTTTGAATTACATGAAAATAGATAATATATCAATCTTGATTTCAATATTATTTTTCCTTATTATTATACTTTTCCTTTTAATCATTTAATTTAATAGGTTTATTTTGGGACTATATCAACATATTACATTTTGGTTTATTTTGGTGTAGCTGTGCTTATTTGATTTCAATTTATTCCCAGGTCAATGGTGTTTCCACTTAGCCTTTAGCTATAAAAAAACTCTTCACAACATCTATCTCATGCCAATCACTGTGTGGTAATACAGAGACTTCACATCATTCTATGTTCAAATTGTACTTATTAATTTCTTCTCATTGTAATTAGATTGCATGACCTTGGTTTTAAGGATTACATTTTTTTCTTGGTTTTGCTCTCCAGGAGTGTTTAGTTGCTCAAGCGAGGTAATTGTTGAAATGATATTGCTCTGTAGAAGATGGTAAGTACGAGACGTTTAAAATTCCTTGCAAGAATGACTTTTTTTTTATTATTCTATGCTTAGAAGAAACTTTGGCCATGCTACTAAGTATTGTTCCAGGTATTTAAATTGCAATATATTCATGTAGATTATTAAAATCAAATTTTACACTAAAACATTCAACATTTTGCGTGATGGATTGTCTGATATTAGTGTAATACTCTTTAAAATCTATATGCTACTTTCAATACATAAAATTGCTACTTAGAATTTATATTGTGTAGTACTTTGATTATATTTTATATTATAATATTTATTATTCCTCATTCAAATGTTGATATCCTTAATGGTGAATTTAGTTTATTATTTCTAATTATTCGTCTATAGAGTGCTACTATACTATACTACCTAACAGCTAACATTTCTATCATATTGTACGGTGCACGCTGTAAGGTATTGTATTATATAATGGTGACTTTAATAGTTTCGCCGTCAAATTGTGTTACGAGTATTCTCTTTTACTATTACACTTATATATCAATTAAATTCAATTTAATTACCTTCGTTCATTGTAAACAATTGTGCCATACATGATTCTTTTTTTTTTAGTTTATTAAAAGAACAATCACAATATGTACTTTTGATCACTAAAATTCACTATAGCACTATGCACGGGTGAAAAAATCTAGTATAGAAAATTAAAACAAAACCCTAAATATCTGGTATAAGAATTGACTGGAGAGATTAATCTCCCAAATGAATAAAAGAAAGATAGAAACAGAAAAAGGGAAAAAAGAAAAATTCAATATTAAACTTTTCCCCCTCAATCGAGATGCCAAACAAGCCTCCCAGAAGAGCTTATCCTGGTCTTTCTAATTCATCATCTTCAAATTCGGATTCTCACAGACTTCATTAGATTTCTTGAATTTCTTAGCCACCATCGATTCTTTCGACGAGTTAGGCTGCGCCACCACCTGACCACCACCACCACCACCACCAGAGTACTGCTCCACCACCATCCCTTGTTCATTATTTTCCACCTCCTCATAATCTTCATATTCTTCCATGCAATAAACCTCCAGCGGCCTCTGATCAAAATCACTCCCAATCTTCTTCATGCATTCACAACCATACGAATATGATCCATAGCTGCAGGATTCGGCATCGTCCTCGTCTTCTTCCTCCAAAATCCCTTCTTCAACACTATCAATCTATGAATCACAAGTAGCCTCAAATAGCATCAAATAGGAAACATCAACATTTTCAACTGCTGCCCCCTCGTTCATTTTCCCTGAAAATTAAACAACCCAAGAGAGAAAAAAATTTTAAATTAAACCAAAAAGAACATGAAGAGCAAGACTTATATAACAAAGTATAATAATAGAATAATGACGTCAATAAGTTGGTTTTTTAAAGAAGCCAGACAATGAGCGGGAAAATTATTTCTAATTGTGCCCGACAATTAAATTGAACCAGACAAACTCTGCTTATATATATATATGTATATATAGGTGGCTTTGGATGCCCCTACCTGTTTATTAAATTCAAAAAGTTAATACATAGGAGGAGGAAATTCAAGGCTAACCTTCCAATCTCACTACAACCACGTAATATAATTATGCTCAAACTAAACAAAACTCTTAGCAACAAACAAAAGAAATAAGCAAACATTACTAACAAAACTAAATAACTAACCCACTCTTACAAATGGCACATGTAATCTCTCTAATCTAATCAAACCTTTCAACATTCTATGCCGTTATTTCCATACCTTTACCCCAACGAAGCAAGGTAATCTGCTGCTTTGTCTATCTCCCTCAAAGCGTGATTGAATTTCACTATCATTTTCTATTTCAATCACCATATTTTTTCCAGGCCATATGTAATTTCCTAAGCAAGCTTATTCGTCTTTTGAATACAAAATTATAAAGTAATTAAACAATCCATTTCTAACAAAATCTCTTTATAGCCATTATCAAAACATATCTATAAACCAAGCTCAATAGCTCTTAATTCAGCTGCTATGATTAAAAAATTCCAAAATAATCATAAAAACCAAGTAGAAAGCTAATGATAATACCAAAATTTTGGGATCCTATCAAATCAAATAAAGCATTAAGATGAACAAAAAGAAAGCAAAATCATCATAAAGAACGAAATAGTAAAGAAATTAAGTATTACTTACACAAACTCATAATTATGGATGCTTAAGGCCAAAATCTGGAAGATTCTTCAAGAATGTTAAATTCAAGCAGCATCCTCAAAAGATTGTAAAGTAATCAACAAAAACCTATTGGCCCATCAAAAATAAAACTTTTTGGTGGAAAGAACTAAATAATTCTATCATTCTTGATACAACATAAGCCATAAAACTGCCCAAAAGATAGCATAATCCTGTGCTGAAGAAGAACTCAAGAGCATAGCATAGATAGAAACTATTTAGATACAACTAATTTATCTTGACTATCCTTAGATTATTGTAGCATAATATTGCAATAACTTCATACAGACAATATAGTGCAAATACACCTATTTTATCTTGTAAAAAGTCATGGAGGATGCAACACACATACAAACACATATATCGATCCTGCAAAAGTATTTCAACAACCCCAAACTAAACATTCTTCCTTGTTGAACATTTTCACCTGACTCTCCATTACCTCAATTGTTTGCCTCTGCAAGCTTCAAACATCCAGCATCGCCAAGAATGCCGCAACCAAGAATGCTGTTATGGCCTCCACTACCACCTTCATAAAGACCAACGCATAACCCCGAATCAACTCTCAAAATCTTGAAAACCATCACCAATAGAAAACCATTTAACGTGTAGTGAGTTCTGTTAGATATCTTACTAATAGCATTGATTCAGAAACCGAACATTAGTGAAGAAGTTTTGGAACGGTAATTAAATATGTAAGGGGGAAAAGAGCCAATTATACAATTTAGGGATTGAATTTATTTAGGCAAAAATTAATAATAGGGATAATAAGAATCATACTTAAAATATGATTTTGAATCAGGACAATATTAACAACCAGATAGTAACCCACTCATTTAAGGAATGAATCAATCACCAAGTTCATTATTGGTGATTTACCTATTCTAAATCACCGTGCCTATTTTCTATTCTAACATGTATTTGTCCTTTTATAAGTCTGATCAACTCATAATTGTGTTTGTGAGTTCGTGAGGAAACCGATAGGTAAATTACCAATTTAGCACTTCAATAGAAAACATGAATTACACAAAAGATAGAGATATGCTTTTGGAGTATTTCCAATGCAAAGTCAAGGTGAAATGTCTTAAGTGTATATGTGTCAAAGAATATTGACATTGCATTTAAAAAATCCTCCAATGCACTAATGTCAACATTGTATATTTGGCAAGTTATGATTAGGTATTTTGAAAAAATAGAGTGAGAGAAATTTTTTGCTTAAATAAATTAATGCTTGACATTGTTATGGAGAATGTCATGTCTATGACAATGTCAAGTATTTAATGTGTCAAATAAACATTTTTTTGACAATTGTCAATTTATTTCATGACTATGACTAAACACTGGAGATGCTCTTATGATTTGTGCAATCACACAACTGGTCTCTTGTTCATTAATGCACTCGTCTAGATGAAAATTTGCATAGAGATGTAGTGATTTTACTTAATTAAGTGATTAGAGTCATAAGCAAAAGTACACAGTCAAAGCGACATCTGCTACTTCCTTGTTTGTCCCAACAAGAAGGGTTAGTTACACAATCATAAAAATATATAATAGTTGACATTAATTTCTATTCCAAAAGTTTTTACAACCTTTTGATTTAATATTTTCCTCATTCTAGCTACAAATCTTTAGCTTCTTCATGCTTTCAATGTCGTTTTGAATAACAAATATTCTATTTTACTCGTCTAGAAAGATTAATGTGTTAAGGAAGGTAGTTAGGTGAATTCCTTGTATTCAAATGTTTTAAAATGAAATGGCCTCACATTCTATTATATTATGATCTGCATAATGCATACCAATATGCAATATAGGATTTTGAGTCATTAATAGTAAGGAAAGGGAAGGTAGTGGTTTTAAAAATCCACATGTTACTTAGCGGAGGCTTTAATAGATTAGTCATATTTTTTGGCTTGGGGATACGTCAACACATCCTCTTAGATTAAAAAATGTTGTTTCCCTCATAGAGTCGTAAATGTTTTCAAACTTGTATTAACATGTTGCATGATCATATTGTCCCAAAATGCTTTCCAGTAACATGTTTTGGACATTATTGCATTCTAGAATCTTGTAATAATTTTTCAGTGAGTAGCTCCAGACTTCTTAGCTATTTTGTAATAACTTCAATTTCTGATTTTCTATGCTGTCTTTTTTTATCCTAAGATTAATAGCTTTGTTGTGTATACATCACTTCATCATTTGCAAGGATGTTCTCTTGTTTGATTGTTGGTATTATACTACAAGAAATAAGTGAAATAGATGCGACATTTATCGTTTCTAAAGGGCCGAAAGTCGCCTCTATTGATAAATTACAGCGACAAAGTCGCCCCAATGAGATCGTTCCTACAGGCCCGCTGCAATTGTTTTATAGGAGCAGACAGCCTATGGAAATGACTTTGTCATCCCTATAAGTCGATCTACAGAGGCGACATGTCGCCCCTATAGATCAATTATGGTTTATAAAAAAAAATCTATAGAGACGACTTTATAAAAAAAAAAAAAAAAAAAAACAGTGTACACCTGCCATAAATTTCCAAGCCAAAGTTTGTCATCATTCTCTTACACATTGCAATCCCACATTTATTGCAATTTACAAACACAAAGCTAACCTAAAAAATATTAATGGCAAGAGGATGAGGGAAAACAGCAACGGGAGGAGATATGATTAGCCTCTTGTGAGCCCCTGAAAGAAAAA
>CAVNYN010286239.1:0-25473 GCA_963692815.1 Nyctanthes arbor-tristis | reverse complement strand
GAACAATAACAATTTTATGCATTGGCACTTAGAATCTGTTAACTCAAGCTTATAACAATATTTAACTGGCTAATCATCTTTCTTTCACTCCACTTTCTTATTTATTCCCTATTCTGAAACAGCATCTTTTAGCACTGAGCTTTAATATACATTCACTAATGAAAAACTCTAAAATTCTGGTTTTTTATTCCTGAAAATTTTGCATTATCAAGAGAAATTTACAAGACATGGAAACATAGCTGTACACCCTTGACCTATTTATTTTATTAGCTTTAGAAAATAAGAAAGCTTCCTGCTATTAAAATCCCAATTTGTAACCCAATTCTGCAACCAAAGACAAGAAGGTAGGTTTACCTATCACAATAACACTTTTTAAGCATCAACACTATGATAACTACTTGAGTAAACACATAGTAAAGGTAATGCTGATGCTGATTCTCATGTACAAGCGCGGTGTTCACACATCCCATTCTGATTAAAATTTCTTATGCAAGTTCAAGCAATCATTCTCAGGACTGTTCATGAATCTTCTTTTTCATGATGACATAGTGCTAGATTTTCCGTGACATTCGGCAAGTGACTTTCCGTGAAGGGAAGAACCCCAGTTTTGTGCAGCAGTGTTGAATGATGCCTCTGAATAAGACTTGAGGAGATTCATGTCTTAATATCCTGGCTTGTCTATTGCTACTTCAGATTTGCACATTACCCAATAAGTCATTTCATAATTACATTAATTTTTTATGAAGATATAGGAAAGCATAATAGGGCAATGATACCTTGCTTATTTTCCTTTTTATTGAATCAAGAAAAAATGTTTAACTTTTGGGACATTGTTTTTTTTTTCCTTAAAAAAAAAAGAAGGCTTATTTGTGAAAAAGTATTTGTTGCTTCACTGAGCAAACAATCTCAGAAGGAAGAGGAGGAAAAGAGAAAAGAAAGAGCTTCATTAGTCATCAATTCCTTGAGCTTTGAGATTGAAGAGGTATTTGCAGGTTGCGCAACGATTCTTCTAAAGAAAACCTTCAATCCCTCGTCCCATGTGCACCTCCCTCTATATGTCCATGGCCTCTTTCATGACTTTAGCCTGAGCCAATAATTGAGCTCTCTTCTTTCCAGAAGGATGGGTTGAGAGAGAATCCCTCAGGGCTGAATCACCTGTGATTCTGCCCAACTTCTCATAGACTTGGGGAGCCACTCGACGATCATATCCAGCTGAAGCAATCAGCAACAACCCACTATGATCTGCTTCCAGTTTCGCCCTATTAAGGAGTATAATCACAATCATGTGCACGTGATTCGTGAAAAGAGAGAAAAATCATAAAGAATTGATGCACATTGAGCACCGAGAGGTTACTGTCTATGCAGAACATGCTCGCAATTACACGAGCAGGCAAATTTTAAAACAATCTGAAAATACAAGCATGGATTAATTGAAAGTCTTCTTCTTTGAAAGCTAGAGTTCTAGTTCCAAATCCCAATGCCCTACAAGTGTGATTGGACATACTGAAGTGGTTCTTTATTAACTGATACCAATCTTAGTAGATTGGACTTTGGAGCATCCAAGAAACCTATTTATAATACCAAGCCTAAGCAGCATAGAGAAACCAAGTAAGAAAAGATCAAAAGGGAGTTTGCAGATAAAAATCAACATTTTGCAAACAGATTGCGAAATGAAAATGAGAGAGTCCAAATATACGAGTATTTTATTTCATTTTTCCTTTAAAAGACATTATTTTGAGCGTCAAGAGAATGAAAGGTTTCTGTCAATTTTTTCCTCAAAAAACCCTTCTTGTTACTTCAAAAAGATGACTCTCTCTGTCTCACCAATGGCAAATTTATACTGCGAGAATTGTATCCCTAGCACCTAGTTCTCAAAACTAATTAAGTGCATATAACTTGAGCATTGCTATAATATGAGAAAGGAAGCAAAAATATCCTTTCAAAATCAAGCCCTTCACAACCACCATAAAGAGAATTAAGTATAAATTATTTATATAATTGCTGATTTTGAAGCTCAAATCGATAGAGTAACTGCCATTTTGATAAAAGCAAAGCAGAGGTGACGCGAAGACGAAATTGCACAAACCTACAAAAACTTGCTCAATATCCCTATAAATGACTTTATGCAGCTCCAGAGGGGCGGGAGTGTTTCCTCTGTCCAAAGTCCTAGTCGAATTGGCTCTCAGAAGGCTCAATGTGGTAACCTGCGTTTCTACACAAACAAATGATGAAAGGTTCCTCCACAGAATTCATTTCGAGGTACCATTATAGTTAATTCTCTTGATGCATTATCAGTTTTGATTTGCTTTGACTATGATTCATGTTCCATCCATGTATTAGATATTTAACCATTGATTTGGTACGCGGCTTGTTACTAATTTAATTTCTATTTCAGAATAAAAAATTTATAATATGTAATCAAACCATTTTCATCTACATATTTTGTGAGTCGTCTGTGACAAATATACACTTAATACACCATATATGCACACTCATGTCATGTCTATTGAAAATAGAAATTATTATTATTATTATTATTATTATTATTATATTATTATTATTATAGAATCTAACTTGCAGAGTACTTATATATGATCTATCGATCATATATATATGCACCTTTATTGCAGGCATGCCCGGAGGGCATTGATCTCTGGGTGCCGATAGAGAGACTGATGAATGTGATTAACCTTGGATCATAATTAAGTGAAATTCGATATGGGCACTAGCTAGTAATTTCTTCTTGTTACGTTGTATGTACAACTTTTGTGATTATATGTGTTCATGCAAGTCTTATATTCTTAACTTCTTTGTTAGATATATCCCATTCAAGTTGTTCAATAAAAGGATTTTTGTTTGGTACATAGTACATACTATATACGGAGCTATACTATATATATAACCCTCATTGTCTCAATATATGTATATGTATGGTAGAATCAAAGTGATTCTTACTTTGATTTCTTATCTCATCTGAATTAATCGGGATTAATTATATATGGAAACAATAGATTCAAAGTGAGTGGCAATTATTATTTTAACTAGGCTACATCAGTACCCCAGCTCCATTCTCCCGCCAAACTCTGGCGGGAGATCAAAATCAACATCAACCCCCAAATAATTTAGAGGAGGCATAACCCTGTTCTTGCCAAAGTTGTATGTATGCCTGATGCCTCAACCTACTCAAGTCAAAGACCTTATATATATTTAGATTTTGATTCTAACTTCTAACACGCGCTTCTATTTTTAAAAGGTCAATTTTATCAAGAGCAGTAACCCAAGCGATTGTATCTTTGAATATATATTTGATTCGATGTGCGGATATATTCCTCACACACAAAAATCCAGAAAACATGTGTTTTCTCCTCCAAAAATGACTTCTTCGAATCATGAAGCAGATATTAATTAGACATTTAGCTCAGCTATAGCGGGTTTAGTGCGTAATCTACATTATCTCTAATAAGTTGTACAATGAATGTGTGCCACATGATAATGTCACCTAAGAATATCTTATTTTCATGTCCCCTAGAATTTCTCTTAGCTAATAGTTCATATAATTACGCAGGCATAAAAAAAAAGAAAAATAAAAATAAAATTTCATGTGACTCTGATGTCATCATGAAATCAAAGTCCGCTAAGTTACCCAGGCGGCCGGCTATCAATGCATCTAGTAAATTAGCAGCATCTGGAAAAACCATATTTTACATATTTTATTCGGAAAATTTAACGAAGAAACCAACTTTTTGAATTCATGGTAATTTATTTATAATAATATATAATAATATGAAAAATAAATAATAATTAATAGAAAAGCTGAAATCACCTTTTTAAAAAATATAAAAAAAAGGAAAATCAAGTTCTACCAAACTCGGAAATATAAAAAATTTATTCTCAATAAGAGAAATATAATTATTATATATTCAAATTCAAATTCAAATTCAAATTCAAATTAAATAAATTTGGAGACTGAAAACCTTTTTTAAAGTTTGGGACGGATTCTGCCAAACATGATAAAGTTGGGTACTAACTGTAAATATAAATATAAATAATAATAATAATAATATATAATAAAATAAATAAATGATATGATTAGGGTGGTCGGAAATAAGAAACAGAAAAAACAATCATATTCAAGAGTCAGAGGTTAAGAAATCCCCATTTTCTATTTCTTCTTTCTTTTTTGGATTATTATTTATTTATTTATTTTATGGTGGTGAGGCAGTCAGGCAGGGTAATTAAGCTTGAGAAGGAATTTGTTTGATATATAATAATAAAGGTAATTGGGTCCTAAAAATTAAATAGTTGAAATTCGAACCAAAAAGCACAGTGCTTGAAATATCCTAATTTTACTTTGAGGCCAAAATTATAGTAAGATTTAAAGTTTCTTTTATTTCCAATAATAACCATAATTTTAATTTTTAGTTTTGGTGTTGATCCCGCCCGCCCCAAATTTTACACATATTTCGTAGGTATCACATTACAAATCAAAATAGTTAAGACCTATGTTGTCTAACGACATCTTAGTTAAGTCACAAAACCCTTGATAAATGGTTTGATTATGTCCCCTATAATCTCACGCTAATACATTAAAAATCAAAATATACAGGTGGCATTCTGGGAAGGGTAAATATACAGCACCTAGGGTCCCTAACTTTTACACTTTTTAACACTTGGGTCCCTATCCTTTAATTCCTAGTATTGAATGTCCTAAACCTATACATCTTTTTATGTTTAGATCCCTTACCTTTGATATCTAGCACTGGAGACACTACAAGAAAAGGTGCCATTAGTAACAAAATTTAGCAACAGAATAGTAACGGAGCGCGCATAGCCACGGAATTAGTAATAGAATCGTTTTGTTGCTACTTTTTCATTACCAATCCGTTACAGAATAGTAACGTATTAGTAACAGAACGCGTATAGCCACAAAATTAGTAACAGATTCATTTTTGCTGCTAGTTTTTCGTTATCAATCCATTACTGAATAAGAACGGAAACAATTTGTTACTATTAGCAATATATTACCAACAACTTAGTAACGAATATTCTTTTTCATATTTTTTTAGATGTATATTTAAAGTTTCCAACGGAATCAACAATGGAACTAGGTCGGTTGGTAATAATCCGTTTATAATCGGTTGCTATTTGTAACGATCATTGATTATTATTATTTGTAACGGACCTTTCTATTACTAATTTCTTGAGGAACGAAAAAACTTCATAGTTATTTCACTTAGAATTTTCAAAAAATTTCTGAAACTTTCGTTAAAAAATTTTTCCTACCAAAGTAGCATGTACAATTGGACACCACATTGATTTGAAATTGGGAATTTTTTAAAGGACCGTACAATTGTCTTTATATAAATCTATGCATTAAAATATATGACATATATGAAATAATGTATAACAAATGTATAATTAATAAAAAAAAAACCTTCAATATTTGAAAAGGAAAATTCAATATTTTTAAATTGACAAAATTACTATAACATACTTTATATAAATTATGGGGCAACATATTAACAAAGATATGCAGTAGCCTGGTGGTTGAAACTTTACTCCCCAATCACCAAGACTCGAGTTTAAATCCTCAAAGGAGCATTAGGGGGAATTAATTCTCATGGGTTGGGTTGGTGGGTCGGGTTAAACGAAAATATTTTTATTTTCATTTTAAATTCTAGTCCACGATTAGTGACGGAATTAGCAACAAAAGTTTGTTACTAATTAGTAACGCTTTTATCCGTTAGTAATTTAGTAACGGCCTAACATGTTGCTAATTAGGCCAAGCTTAGCAACGCAAGTAGGACTGTTGCTATTTAGTAACGACTTTCTCTATTACTAATTTGGTAACGAAAAACTAAATCTATGGCTAAATTAGTCACTATGAAATTAGAGAGGGATTTAGTATCAAAACGTTTCCGTTACTAACAGCCCATTAGCCACAGATTGACCCGTTTAGCAACAGAAATTTCCGTTGCCAATTGTGCATTTTCTTGTAGTGAGATCCCTAACCATTGAACCATTTTACTCTCAACTCCCTAAATTTTGATTACTAACAGTTGGAAGTCCAAAACCTTTTAAAACTAGCAAATTAGGCTGTTTATTTTATTTATCTTACTTGTACATCATAGATGACCATTATATAAAGGGCTATTTCATTAATTCAAAATTAATTTTCATATTGGATAAGGTCTCATGGTAACTGTTCATTTATCTCACCAGGTAAATGAACAATAAATAATTTTCATTAAAATGACACGACTTGGTACTTTTAAAAGGGTTTTCAACATCCACCACTAACAATAAAAGATTAAGGATTGGAATGTTAAAAGGTAGTATCCTAAACATAAAAAGATGTATACGTTTTGGACCCACACTATAAGAAATCAAAGGTTAGGGACTTGAGCGTAAAATGTGTAAAGGTTAGGGACCTCTACTGTTAGAAATCAAAAATTAGAGACCCAAATATAAAAAGGTGTAAAGGTTTAGGGCCCTAGGTGTTATTTGCCCTTCATGGAAAATAAAATAAGAAAATGATGATTAGTTAGTTTTCATTATTAGTATTATGGCTACTCGATATTGTCCATAAATAATAAATAAGTAAATAACATGTTGAAATAACATGTTGCTGTTACTTAGTACCGACGACGGAATGGTTACTGCAATTAGTCAATAAATAGTTGAGACGGCATTATTTTTCTTTATTCTTTTCCACCATAGTTATTTCATACAATTCAGGACCACATGTAGACAAACAATTCCTATACTACTCTCTATAACGACATGCTATATATGGTGAATTAGAGAATATTTGTTTGTTAATCGTCAACTGTTATGTGACAACACTAAAAAAAATCCTTGATAACGCATTATTATAGTATATATACATATGTGCATGTGAATAATAATAATAATAATAATAATAATAATAATAATAATGCTATTTTTTCCTACTTATTTACTTATCGGGTAACTATATGGTGAGGAGTATGTCTTTTTACCCCACCGGCCCTATTTTGAAGTTTTCATGGACCAAAATCACCTGATAATAAGTATGGTGACAAGGAAAAATATCCTTACTCTTGGGTGTATTTGATTACAAGCATGAAATTTGCATGGAAAGTTTTTTTTTTTTTTGGTTAATTGACTTATATCAGTAATTGAATTTCATATAAAATAAAATTCCAAATTCCATAACATTAAAAAGCATGAATTACCTAAAAAATAAAAAACATACACCCCCCATAAGCGAATGTTTTCCTTGTTTTCCAGAAAATGTGGTCACTGGATCAAAATGTGGAAAATAATTTTAAAAAAATGTGATCATGTGGTCAAAAGGTGAAAAATAATTTTCAGGGAAAAACTTGTCAATCAAACATTACAAAAGTAGAAATGAAAACATTATTTTCCATGAAAAATTTTTGGCAATTAAATATACCCTTATAATATTTTTTACCATGTAATAATAGATTAACGTCTCGTGAGAATTTTTTCTTTCCTTCGACTTGACTACATTTACATCAATACATTGTAATTAATATTCAAAATCAGACTTGTCATTCCAAATCAGAATGGCATGGAAAACATCCTTAACAACATCGACTTAGATGTTAAAAAAATAAAATTGAAAATGAATTTAAAACTCAAAATAAAAATATACATAAAGAACATGCGGAAGCGGTGTTTGAATTGAATATATATTTATTTTGCTACCCTTTCAACTTTAATATTATATATTTATTTATTAAATTAAACACTGTACCTATAACGACCCATAGTGCTTATATACTTTAAATTATATTTATTAAGGATTTAAGATTTGAGATTCTATCTTAAAAGGTAAACCTTAGTAAAAAATAGGCTATGCATTCATATAGTAATTATTATTTTACATTTATTTTATGAGATTTATTTATCCTAATAGTAGTAGTAGTAATAATAATACTCCTTCCGTTCCACAAAGTTATTTCACTTCTGAATTTCACACACATTAAGAAAAAGTGATTCATGTACTTGGAAAAGTAAAATTAACCCACGGAATTCTTATAATACTCTTATTTACTCATGAAAAGTTGATTAGTTCAAACATAATTAAGTTGACTATATATTGTTAGTGTACTTAATTTTAAAAATATTAAATAATGGTATGATAAGAAAAAGAAATTTGTAATGCGCCTCTAAAAAGGAAAAGGGAATATAATTTAAGACATATAAAAAAAGAAAAAAGAAATATCTTTTTGGGTCTGATGGAGTAATAGTACTACACATACGACTTGTCTCATGAACCCACAACTGGGCCATTATTCGGAGTTGGGACAAGTTATACAACTCTTCTCGTCTTTAATTAAAAGTTGTAGATTTATATTCGAGGAAACTAAACAGTATAGCCTCTTTTTATTAATCTCATCATACTCTTTTTATTAATCTCATCACTTATACATCATAATATTAAAATATTTGTAATTATATATCATTGCATTGTTTTTATACCATTGTTTTTCATATACAGTTTTCATTTTTTAATTAACTATATTATTTTAATAATCATTTCATTATTTTAATAAATCATTGTAATTAATTTTAATATTGATTGATTTATTTATTTATTTATACCTAGATTATATATGTGTGTATAAATATCTCCACACACACAGACATACATATATATATATAACTCTAGTTGTGTAACTCAAACACCACAATCGTCGATGCCGCCGCGCACCCCACCACCACAAACCTGTCACTACCGCCACCACCACTACAGCCTGCAGCTACCGCCACTCACCCCACCACCATCGTGCTACTATCGTGACTGTTGGTGGCAGTCGCTGGCACCACTCGCCTTGCGCCCCCCCCACCACAACCTATTTCTACCGCTGCGTGCCCTCCCACCACAGCGCTGCTGCAACGACTGCTGCGGACAACAGCAGTTCGCATCAATCAGACGCTACAACAACAATGATGCTATTTGACGTTGCGGCCAGAACAGTTTCGACAGCTAAATCTTTTTTTTCTTTTTCTTTTTTTTTTGAATTTTCAAACTTGGTGGCTAAAACCCTAGTTAGTTGTTTTTCCTCTTCCTTTTCTTTATCATTTTGTTACTATTTATCGGGATTGTTACAATCTTCCCCTTGATTTCTTTTTTGTTTATTTTCATATGTTACCATTTATCGGGGTTGTTACCATCTTCCGGTTGATTTTTTTTATTTTCCTATGTTATCATTTATCGGGGTTGTTACTATCTCCCAGTTGATTTTTTTTTTTTTTTGTTTATTTTCCTATAGTTTATCATTTTGTTACCATTTATCGGAGGTTGTTACCATCTCGTTGTTATGAAATTTTTAAAAGTGGTGGCGGCAGCTACACTGAAGACACCTACTTTTTCATTGAAGAATTTACTACTTTTTCATTGTTAAAATGTGATAGTTTTCCGGGGTAGTAACATTTGTTTTCCGAATGGTAACATTGTGAGTGTGTTTGTGGGGTGGTGTGGTAGCGTCGACAGTTGATAACAATCCGGAGTTGAAAATGTTATTGGCGGTACATAAAGATGACTATTTTTTATTGAAAAAATTTCTACTCTTACTATATTATAATTATAATTTATAAAAAATAATAATTAATAAAGAATTAAATTTTAATTAAAATTAGTTTAGGGTAGTTTTAAAATAGAAAATAGTATTTTTGCAATTACTTTCAATGTAGGGGTATTTTTTTAAAAACTATTACAAAGGTCGGTTTGCATGTAAAGAACCTTTTATATTCAAACCCATGAGATGTGTGTGTGTGTGTATGGTGTTAGTATACAAATCAATAGTCGAAATAAATAATTATCTAATGTTCTTGTCACTAGTTTTGATCAATATATTATTATATTGTAATATCATCATAATATATATTATTATATTATATGTATTTTATTATATACACACACCGACTCTCCCGACATATCCAATAAAAGAAAATTTAAATTACACGACAAATGTAGTAAGGCCCAAAAGACATACACGACAAATGTAGTAACGTCCAAAAGACATATATATTAACACCTTTATAGTAATTAATAATATTTCACAGAGGTTTCAGGTTTGATTCTCCCTATATGGGGGTTTATCTACATTTTATATGTGGTTTGTAGTATTCTGTATAAGAGTTTAATTTCTTATATGGATATATATCTATATGTACTTATTCTGTCATGATATAGATTATAATTGTACTTAAAAAAATAAAATAACGTTTCATAGATAGGTAGGCACTCGGCCCCCTATATATATAAGATTTAAGGATTCTCTACACTAGTAGTAGTAGAAGACTATTGTCGGGTTAATAACTGTTTAATAACACAAAATTTTATCCTAACACTAGGCCAATAATTGTTTAAGGGTAATATTATAATATCCTTTGATTAATGTTTAATACTACTAAATTAATTGTCACTTGGCCAATAATTGTTTATTAACAGTAATATTCTACATTTTGAACCCTCTATATGATCAATGCTACTGGGACACTCTTTATCGATTTGACTTCAAAATAATTTACAGAAAGATAATATTATTTGTGTAATTTTTAATGTGATTTTGCCTTGTTCAATGAATCAAGAAAATGCTTATTTTAAGTTTGAATTCTTCCACGTCTTGTGTTTACTATAACATATAAGCAATTAAAGATTTCTTATTTTCAACGGTTACAACGTTAATTTTATTTAACACTGTACCCTTAGCGACTTTCAACACTCATACTTTATTAAATTATATAATTAGTAATGATAATAATATAATAAACCGCAATTAGTGTATCAACTTCTCTCAACCAATATCAATTTATTTATTTATTTATTTTTATTGTGACTAAAATAACGTAAGGAGGTAAGTTGATTCAATCAAATGAATATATATTAATCTTGGAAATTGTAATGTAATAAAATATGTTTTATTATTGTCATTACTTTTCTTTCATTAGTTCATTTAGAAGGTGGAGCTAACGAATAATGTCATAAAATAGGGAAATCAGTTACTTTTCTTTTATTGGTCAATTTAAAAGTTAGCGCCAGGAAATCACTGATTGTGGTGTATGTGTAAATATATTTCAGGAGAAAAGAACGAAGTAGCTCATAAAATTGTTTCATATGCGATTAGGTCACTTACTGGCAAATCACTGATTTGATTGTATTGCATTATTCATTCCTGCATGTAGGTTGAGTAGTTTTAGTGATGGATTTTCCTTCAAAAAAAAAAAAAAAGAGAGAGGGAGAAAAATGAAAAAATTTAAAAAGCCATGGATGCTTGCATGGACTTCACTATAGTTTAATTGATTGGAAGTAAAATAGCATAAAGAAATAAATAGATGCATGAATCACGTGAATCTCTTTAAACTTATGCTTCTAAATTAATAACTAAGTATTTCTTGACTTATCATATTCCAATAAAAAATCTTATCACCACAAGTATTCTTGCACTCGTACATAAAAGATCAATAGTGTGTAAATATATTTAAAATATATAATAATACTTTTGATAAAAATGTAAAGCAAAGAATAATATTAGATTGATATATAGTCATGTTCAAATATCAATACAGGGCACCTTTATAGCACCACCCCCGACATAGAGGTGTTGATGTCACGTTTTGGATGTTATAGAAATTGCTTTTTTATTACCAAAAAAAAAAACTAACATTGAGGTGAAACATTACACGTCTAACAATTGAAACACACCGATCACTACTACAAAAAAGCACAATAGATGTAGATTGTAATGATAGATACGCGTCGGTTGTGATGGCGATACCTATATAAGAGATGCACATTTTCAAGATATAGGCGTAGGTTGTTGGCCAACACCTAAAGTTAACAATAGGCGTCGGTTGTAGACCCACAACCGATGTCTATTTTTAGATTTAAGCGTTGGTTTTTACTCGAGAACTGACGTCCATGGTTTTTTATTTTTATTTTTATTTTATTTTCTTTTTTTTTTGAATTGGCTTTAGGCGTCGGTTTTCTTGAAACAACTGATTCCAATTTCATTTTTTTTAAATACACTAGAAATTAATAGCCATTGCCATCTTGCAAAGCTAAAACAACAAATGCACACAATCAACAGCCAAGAAGGAACATCACCAACACTAACAATTTCTATAAACTTTAACGCAATCATCAACAATGAAACTACAATCAATAAGTACTACAAACTTTAGCAATAACGTAATCTAGCATTACAAACTAACATAAACAAACCATTAATTAAAATCAAACTAATCATATTGAATATAAATCTAAGTACTCAAAACATCAACAACTATTATATTACTATACTACTCCAATAATCGTCATATCTTAACATAAATCTAACTACAATCAATAACTAATTCATATTGAATATAAATCTTAACATATTGAATATAAATCTAAGTACTCAAAACATCAACAACTATTATATTACTATACTACTCCAATCATCGTCATATCTTAACATAAATCTAACTACAATTAATAACTAATTCAAACAATATTAGCAATAATGTAATCTATAAATTGCACAAAACCATTATGTCATTAATTAACCATTGAAATAATATGTACTAACTATTGAAATGTACATGTTTGCATGAAAATCTATAATTCATAAGTAAGCAATATTTCAAAATAGATAAGACCAAAAATTACATACAATTGTCGACAAAGTACTTGACTCATTTTTCCCGAATTTCATCTATATTAGCTTGAATATATGGCCCAGCTTGATATGCATACAACAAACAAAAAGAAATATAATTACTTTCTTAGTAAAATATATACATGAATGATTAAATAATTCTTAGTTTTCGATAAATATTTATACTGTATCAAGATATTCTTCAGTATTATAATATAGTATGACTATCTCGAATATATTTCTCATCACACAATAGCCACACCCATTGGATCCCAGTTGTTGAGCACACAGAAAGTTCCAATGAGTTGAAGATAAATATTAGTAATTAAAAAGCTAAAATTTGAAACTTCAATAGTTATTATAACATTGAGAGGAAATTTTCCACATTGCAATTGATTTCCAAATGAGGTGTTGTTCATTATTTTCCCTGATTCCCACAACATTTTAAGTACCCTAAAGTTATCATGTATATATAAGTTAAATAAACTCAAATTGATACAAAAAACTATTAAGTCAATTGTTATTGATAATTGCTTACGTAGACAATTCCAGTCTGATATCCAATGTACGCACCTTATCCTCCATAGAGTCCAAGAAGTACACCATATTATGTTTAAGGCACAGTACAATCAACATCCTGTGGTTTCTAGAATGTTCAGAGTATTCGATTTATAGTAGTCTAAATTAATTTATTCAATTCTTAGGTTATGTGATTTTAAGTGTTTCTAATTTTTGTAGTTAGATTATTTGTATGTGTTGATTCTGTTTCTTATTGGCTTTGGATGCTGTGTTTGTTGTTTTACATCTTCCGCAGGGCTATAATAGCTTCTTATGATGTTGCATGCATGCTGAAAAAAATTAAGAGGCATCGGTTGTTACATAAAAACCGATGTCTATATCAAATTTAAAAAAAAATTAAAAAATAGGTTTTAGACGTCTGTTGTTGGTATACAACCGACACCGACACCTAAACGTGATTATAGGCGTCAGTTCTTATTTAAGAACCGGCGCCGATAGTATATTTTTTGCGTTTATTTTTTTTAAAAAAATACTATGTGTGTTGGTTGTTTATATACAACCGATGCCTTTTTTGTACTTTAGGCATCGCCCAGAAACCGACGCTTATACTAGAACAATTTGCGTCGCTGCCGCTAGCGTCCCCGCCAGAACCGATGCTTAATGCTTATTAAAACCGACACCTATTGTGGTTTTTTTGTAGTAGTGCGTGCTTCTTCTTCAACTTCTTAAAAGTTATTGGACCTCTTATCCACTTCTTTTTCTTGCCAGTCGGATCATATGTTACATTTGAATTGTCAACCATCTAGAGCGTTCACTACGTCCCTATATGTATATAAATACAAACACAAGTACATTAGTCAAACCAATCGTATTCCAACACAGTAGTGTATGTAAATAATAATATACAAACTACAAGTAAAATAACTAGATATTAGCACAAACAAGAGAATTGGAAAGGCATGTACAATGCAGAATACAAATGATCTTATACGATGATGCTATTACGAGCAATGAACAATCCATAGGCGTTCCCTATGATCTGAACGCATGTAATTTGTCTCTATGTTATCAAATGAGCGGGGGGTGTGACATTATATACTCTCATTATTATTATTTTAAAAAAAAAAACTTATACTCATTGCTTTTCATTCTGTTGATAATTAACCATGTGATGGAAATTTTGAATGATTTTGATTTGAGGTATTGATTATTTTAATTTTCCATTTCTATATTGCACAATGGTAATTTAGAAATCATTGCTTCTCTTAATTGTCTGTTCTCCTATGATTATGCTCATTAACTTTGCGTCTGGCCTCCGCTACCCATGTTTATCCTTATTCCTTGGGGTAGTGTGGCCTTGGTAATTCACTAACTCCCATTGGTTTAGAGAGTTTAGGAAGATGCCTTTTGCAAGTAATTTTGTTTGGTATAGTGGATAAGCTAATAGAGACGTATATTTGTCACTCCAAATCAAGCTCTGAGATTCCAAATGCCTCACTCTGTGCATGTTTCTTTGATTCTTGGCTCTGATAGGTGCAAACTTTCAAAACGGCATGGTGCAACTTCAGTGGGTCATGTTTTTACTCACACTTCTAATCTATTTTCCCTTTAAATAGTTTTTAGTTTCAACCTTTTTATTGAAGCATAACATAAATTTTTTAGAAGAGTGGACATTTAGTTATGTGTACGGTTGTTATCGCTTTAATCAGGGACGGATCTACTCAGAGTGTAGCTCGATCCATCTCAAATATAATTCCTAAGCAACCCAATCCAGCCCAAAGCCCAAAATCAAAGTTTTTTCTAAAAAAAATTCTTGAGTCAGCCCAATTCTTTAGCCCAAAGCAAAAAGGGAATTCGGGAAGCTAATACAGAGAAATTGAAGCTGCCCTTTTATCCATTGGACCACCAACCACCAGGACCACTGAAGAAGTGCCGACGACAAGCCACTGGAAGAAGGGCGTAAGGAGATGGCCGGAAAACCGCACAGAAACCACCAGAAGAGAAGTGAAAGAGACTGCTGGAAACCGTATAGAAGCCACTAAAATAAGAGTGAACTGCTGGTAAACCTCCATTGAAGGTTGGGTATTTTTTTCTTCTTTCTTTTCTTTTCTTTTCTTTTCCTTTTCTCTTTGTCAGATAATATAATCGAGCACTCTAATTTTCACTCTTTGTTTGCCATTAATAGATAAATGGTAATTAAAGTTATTATATATGCTTGTGATTTGTGTATTTGGGGGAATATTATTATATTTCAGGTTTGGTTTAAGCTAATTTACAAAGGAGACTATGTCAAATTTTTTTTAAAAAATTTTATGTATTATGACATTTCTAGTGCAATTTCATTTCCAACCATTTATAGTATTAAAAATAAATTTTTTTGAGGGCAGCCTTCCAACCCCCAGTTGTTTTTTTCTCTAAATCCAGTTCAATCTTATGCAAAATCCTGGATCCGTCCCTGGCTTTAATAGTCAATTTCTTTTAGCTTGCTTCTCTACCTTAATGAGAACTAATATACTTTTCATGTTAATGCCATTTGATAGTTATAGGATATGAGATTTTTGCCTCAACAATGATGAATTGACTTGCATTGTTGGGGTGGGGTGATGGTACTGAGAATGAGTTTTTACGATAGATTAACTCGGTTAGTTTCCAAAATCTAAGGGCATGTTCTCTTTACTGTCTTGAGACCATTTTTAATTTTCAATTTTTTAAAACACTGAAAACGCGTTTACTTTCATATTTTCAAAAATAAATTTTGAAAAAAAAAAGAAATTTTTTAACAAAAAAAATAGAAAATGATAAAAAGTCATTTTGAGAGTTTTTAAGCAAAACATGTATTTCATTAAAAACAAGGAAAACACTTTATTTTGAGAATTTCAATATCTCTCTCCTCTAATTTTACAACCCTTCATCCCTCCTCCTCTAATTTCCCTTTCCTCTAATTTTATTAATGTGTCCTATACTTTCAAAGTTAGTTTATTTTTTTTATTATTATTAATTTTATTATTAATTTTTTTGTATTTCATTTTTCCTCATAACAAACTATAGCAAACTTTCATATTTTAATCTTGGTATTGATACATTAGAACAAAATAATTTAATTTACTTAACAAGCAAATAAATTCTCAAAATATAAAAAAAACATGTCTTCCAATTTTAGGTTTCTTTAAAAAGTTTTCCAAAATGACAAAGAAGCACTCAAAACAGAAAATTAAAAATGAATTGAAAACTCAAAAATAGAAAACTGAATCACGAAAAGAACGCAGCCGAATTGTTCCATGTGTGATGCATATTGCAACATAAACTAATAATTTTTGAATGGCTAACAGTATATTGACTTCAAATTCTCTCATGATTTGCATTTGAGAAGATCAAATCTGAGTGCATTAACAAATGAGAAACTATTTTTTATTCTACAAAGTTAAGGTAACTATGGCTTTTTAAACACTATGCAATTAAAAATTCCCTCTTTGCTCAAAGGATATGACTGCAGACACTTATGTTTACTTAATGGAATATTTCATTAGTTGGCCGTCTCTCTTCTCTTTTTTTTTTTTCCCTGAAAAACACACAATTCTCAAGAGCATTTTTTTTTTCAAGATCCATGGCAAGAACCAAGTAAGAACACTGAGTTCCCAATCAAGTTGATAGGTTCTTTATTAGATTGTTTAATTTTTCCAAACTAGTGTTCTATTATATTAAAATATTTATTTATGTTTAGTTTGTTTATTTATTGTAGGACCAAGGAAAAAATTAAAAAGAATCAAGTTAGGTGTACTTTGTAAAAGTTTTGGAGCTCGGAGACCAAGTTATTAGACAACAAAACATGAAAGACCAAAAAGAAAGAAAAAAAAACAAAAGAAGAAGAAGGCAGTGCAGCCGCAATGCATTGCAAAAATCAGGCAGAATACTAAGTGCGGGCACACCTTCTTATTATTATAATAATAATAATAATAGAAGAGATACTATTACTAGTCCTCATCAATATTATATTCGATAAAAAAAATTCTGTTTTTTGTCAATTAACGTCATACGCACGAATGCGCACACGACAAATATAGGTTAATATATTATTTCATAGACATATAGGCCGTATATGCATGGTATCATTAAAAATAATAATTAGCCAAAATTATTGAACTTTCTTTTTTTTTTCTCTCTTTTAATACAATGGGATTTAGGGGAAGGGACTGAAATTTGTTAAATTAACAAAATTTAGGAAGGGATATATAGGTGTGGTTTGAACTCAAAACTTGACTTGAAATGTCAACATCTTAATTACTAGAGCACAATTCAAACTACATTTGAACTTTTTTAGTACTAATAATTAATCAATGACAGATAATTGTACGGCTGCATTGCCCTAAATTCTCCCTTTGATACCATTGTATAGAGAATAAATAATTAATCATCATATATACAAGCATCGAGGAGGGGACCAGTAATTTTCAAATTAAAAAAGTTATTTTATAAATTCCATGTGACAAAAAAAATGCGATTTAAATTCATTAGGATTCAAAATCACGTGCGTCTAAAACTTTAATTGCATTACTTTAATGTAATTAATAAAGCGACGTCAAAATCTGATTAACGTGCTAAATCCTTAATTACATTAAACTAATGTAATTAAGGTGATGCCAAATATGATTAACGTGCTAAATCTCTCTGGTGTCCATAAAATCTAGTGAAAGCTATGTATTTTGTACATTAATTATGAAAAATAAGTCGAAGTCTAATCCAATATTGAATGCTAGATTAGTTAATTCTCATATAGTCGTGTCATTTTTATTTTTATTTTTACTTATTACCACGTGACATTAAGAGTATCTGTTTGAGGAATAGTTATAAACTAATTATCTATAAATTGAATTATTATAAACTGTTACACAAGGTTGTTTAATTAGATTTCTTTTTTTTTAAGTAAAAAATTACTGTTATACTTTTGACATGATTTAATTTTTGAATTTTAGAGGGAAAAAATGTTACAAAGAAATGATCTCACCTGATAGTTTATAATTCAATTGATTATTTCCGCACATTGCATCAAGTATCAAACTGATATAATTTTTTTTTCCATCAAAACATATATTTAGCATTTGTAAAATTTATTTTTATTTATTTATTTATTTTGAAACCAGCATTTGTAAATTTGAAGAACAATTAAACGGAAAGAACTTATATTTGTTTAAATTTAAAGAACTTATATTTGTTCTTGTGTATTTTATAACCCTTTGGGTACCCTCCCCTTAACAGCTAATTTTTTAAATAAGTTAAATTAAATTCACGTCTAAGTTACATAGGATTACAAATTATTATTCGTTTATAATATATAAAGTCATCACAACAGTAACTTGATTCTGATTCTCGAATTTAATTATTATCATAAAGCTATAATTATTATTATAGGACCCCGCAATTGATCATGATACTGATTATTGATGATTAAAATAACACAAATTGGGTTAAAACCCATTCAACTAAAGTTTAATAAAATAATGAATAATCTGAGTTACTACTGTACCCTAAATTTGGCATATGATGATTACTGTTGGTAATTAGACTGTGATTGATCCCCTCTATTTAAGTGTTCATACATTGGACTTACATATTCCAATCAAGAAAACCCTTCAAATATTCTTGGAGAATTTATCTTGTTCAATATGTTTCCTTTACAACTAAGTGACGATGATCTGATTGTTGATGATCCTTCTATTTTCCAAGAACTGGCAAACCTAGAGGATCTACTTCTGGATCACGATCCAGCGCCACAGCCCGATTCTCTTACCGGTGCTCAAGAATCAGAAAAGAAGTCAAGAAAACCCTCTTCATCAAGCAATCAAGAAAACAAGAATATTGGAGTTGGTGGTGTTAACAGAGGCAAGAAACTTCAGCATAGAGAAGGGGAAAAGCAAAGAAGGAAAGAGATGGCAAAGCTTAATGCATCGCTCCGAGAACTTCTTCCTCTTGAATATATCAAGGTGCGTGTACATATTAATCAATTTATTATTGGTTTTGGTGCACAGTACTTGGCAGGACTAGACAGTCTAGCTAGTACTGCTAATCAATCTTATGTCTATCCTTAAATTTTGAATCTTCATTTTTCGCGGTGGTGTAGGGGAAGCGGGCAGTGTGCGAGCACATGAACGAGGCCGTGAAATACATAAAAGACATGCAGAAAGACATGGAAGAACTGAGCTTGAGGAGAGACAATCTAAAGAAACTGTATAGTACTGCAGGCTCAAGCAGTGGTAGTTCTTCAGTGCCTAATTGGGTGACAGTTACTCCCTGCCAAAATGGGGTGGAGATTCTGATAACCAGTAGTGGCTCAAAAGAGAGAGAATTCCCCCTATCAAAAGTTCTTGGGCTACTCATTAGGCTAAATCTCAATGTGGTAAGCTGTGTCTGCACAAAAACAAATGAGCAAGGCTACCTCCACAGAATACTCTTTGAGGTACATATAGATGATCTATATATTTTTACACAATTAATTAATCTTTTTATATATATGTTATACTTTAGATTAATTAATTTGTACTCGATCGAACAAGCTTGTAGATACGCTAGCTAGTTTTCATCAGGCAAGTGCCACATTCTTTCTTACTATTCTTGTGAATTTTTTGTAGGCAACGGCCAGCGATCTCGTGCGCATTGATCTGTCCGAATTGAGCAATAGGCTGCTGAATGTGATTAACCATGGAAATTAATTTTTGAATCCAAGTGTGGGACAAATTTAGCAGGTACCAATAAGCCAAGAATTCATTGTTTTGTTTAGTTTGGTTGTACTGGAGGTCATAACTTTACATCCAAATCTTGTACTCTTCGTATTGGAGTTCGCCGTTACCGTTTCCATGTACCAATGTACTTCGATTTTCTATTTATAATATGGTAAATTAATTTTACTACTTCCATGTTTCTTGGCATTCATTGTTTTGTTCCTAAGAATTACTTGTGTTCGACAAATGGTAAGATTTCTGTTGCCTGATTTCTATTGAGATCAGTAGAATTTTCCCCTTTTTTTTTTGTGGGGTGGGGTTGGTGAGAGTTATGACTCTCTATATATGACATAAAAGCATTATTCTTTATAATTATGATGCTTCTGAATAACATAACGTTGTACGATAATTAATATAATGTTTTTCTAGATGGAATTAGAGCCATGTATGAAATTTGTTTTGACTTTTTATCTCAAATAAACAAATACCTTGATAAATGTGTGGGCTTGCTTAATTAGTGAAAGAAAAAACAAAAATTGACACTTTGAAGAGGGTTGGTAAACAGATAAGTAACTTAAGATTTCTTACCGTGAAGAAATCTTTAATTACATAATTTATGATGTAATTTTTGCACGTCAAAGTGTTGTTTGATAGCGCAGTAGTGTCCTTACACAACGGGCGTAATACCCAACGACCCTATATACACATTAGATTGGTGTTGCTGACTAGTGTTTTCTTGCATAGTAGTAATGAATTTGAACTCAAACAGAAATTGTGGTGATGAATTTGAAAGTAATGAAAACTTCAAGGACCAACTTGTAAATTCTCAAAGCCAAGCCCAGAATCCAAACCCATAGCTATATATAAAATAGAGAGTACCAGACTGCACTGAATATGAAAATCTACTTGAAGAATAGGCATCGTTGTTTGGAACTGCCCCTTGATTTCTTGAGGAGAAATCCATTGATACCGGAAGATTGAGGATAAATAAAATGTTTAGTTTGTGATTGTTCACTGGGCTTTCTTTCATTTCTTGACCAATTGTAGCTCTAAGTTTAATCAATTTCCATCTTAACGTTAAGAAAAGGGGAAGATATAGAGCAGCATACTAGTGTCACCGGCATAATTAAAAGCAATTGTCTTGGCCGATAGCTTTGGCAATAAGTTCCGTCCATCACCCTTAAATGAGACTTGTTACTAGGGATGATAAAGTGAGAAGAGGGGGGGATGCTATAATGACCATTGTCATTAAGCAATCAAAGCCTTTGTCAATAACTCTCTGATCACGCGGGGGAACTGAATATCTGTTTATGCAGTTGAGGAAGATTCTTAAAGAATAACTCTACATCTCTTTACAATGACAAGCAGGTTTAATTTCTCTCTCATGTTGTAAGCTTTATGATTCTGGCATGTGTTTTATATCAGATAAGGCTCATGATTACATTAGGAAAGAAAAATATTCCAATTCTTACAGATTGCTTACTTCTTACCCCCACTGGGTTTCAGTTGTAGAGATGCAGTCATTTGTGTGAAAAGAATGCCACTGTTGACATTACAGTGAACAATAACAATTTTATGCATTGGCACTTAGAATCTGTTAACTCAAGCTTATAACAATATTTAACTGGCTAATCATCTTTCTTTCACTCCACTTTCTTATTTATTCCCTATTCTGAAACAGCATCTTTTAGCACTGAGCTTTAATATACATTCACTAATGAAAAACTCTAAAATTCTGGTTTTTTATTCCTGAAAATTTTGCATTATCAAGAGAAATTTACAAGACATGGAAACATAGCTGTACACCCTTGACCTATTTATTTTATTAGCTTTAGAAAATAAGAAAGCTTCCTACTATTAAAATCCCAATTTGTAACTCAATTCTGCAACCAAAGACAAAAGAAGGTAGGTTTACCAATCACAATAGCACTTTTTAAGTATCAACACTTTGATAACTACTTGAGTAAACACATAGTAAAGGTAATGCTGATGCTGATTCTCCCATTCTGATTAAAATTTCTTATGCAAGTTCAAGCAACCATTCTCAGGACTGTTCATGGATCTTCTTTCCCATGATAACATAGTGCTAGATTTTCTTACAACATTGTACCATCTCATTCCTTGATGATGAAGTTGGTATTGCATACTCAGCATGGTACACTCGGCAAGTGACTTTCCGTGAAGGGAAGAGGCCCAGTTTTGTGCAGCAGTGTTGAACGATGCCTCTTTAGAAGACTTGAGGAGATTCATGTCTCAATATCCTGGCTTGTCTATTGCTACTTCAGATTTGCACATTACCCGATAAGTCATTTCATAATTACATGAATTTTTTATGAAGCTATAGGAAAGCATAATAGGGCAATGATGTCTTGCTTATTTTCTTTACTATTTCACTCCTAATCAATAAACGATGTTTAACTTTTGGGACATTGTTTAAAAAAAAAAAAGGGCTTATTTGTGTAAAAGTATTGTTGCTTCACTGAGTAAACACTTTCAGAAGGAAGAGGAGGAAAAGAGAATAGAAAGACCTTTATTAGTCATAAATTCCTTGAGCTTTGAGATTTCAGAGGTATTTGCAGGTTGCACACCGATTCTTCTAAAGAAAACCTTCAATCCCTCGTCCCATGTGCACCTCCCTGTATATGTCCATGGCCTCTTCCATGACTTTAGCCTGAGCCAGTAATTGAGCTCTCTTCTTTCCAGAAGGATGGGTTGAGAGATAATCCCTCAGGGCGGAATCACCTGTGATTCTGCCCAACTTCTCATAGACTTTGGGAGCCACTCGAGGATCATATCCAGCTGAAGCAATCAGCAACAACCCAATATGATCTGCTTCCATCTCCATCCTATTAAGGAGTATAGTCACAATCATATGCATGTGATTCGTGAAAAGAGAGAAAAATCATGAAGAATTGATGCACTGAGCACCGAGAGTTACTGTCTATGCAGAACATGCTCGCAATTACACGAGCAGGCAAATTTTAAAAGAATCTGAAAAATACAAGCATGGATTAATTGAAAGTCTTCTTCCTTGAAAGATAGAGTTCTAGTTCCAAATCCCAATGCCCTACAAGTGTGATTGGACATACTGAAGTGGTTCTTTATTAACTGATACCAATCTTAGTAGATTAGAGCATCCAAGAAACCTATTTATAAGACCAAACCTAAGCAGCATAGAGAAACCAAGCAAGAAAAGATCAAAAGGGAGTTTGCAGATAAAAATCAACACTTTGCAAACAGATTGCGAAGTGAAATGAAAGAGTCCAAATACATAGGTATTTTATTTCATTTTTCCTTTAAAGGACAATATTTTGAGTGTCAAGAGAATAAATGGTTTCTATCTATTTTTTGCTCAAAAAACCCTTCTTATTACTTCAAAAAGATGACTATCTATCTGTCTCACCAATGGCAAATTTCTACTGCGAGAAGTGTAGCCCTAGCACCTAGTTCTCAAAACTAAATAAGTGAATATAACTTGAGCACTGCTATAATATGAGAAAGGAAGCAACAATATCCTTCCAAAATCAAGACCTTCACAACCACCATAAAGAGTATTAAGTATAAATTATTGATATAATTGCTGATTTTGACATCGGATGCACTCCGATTACAAACTAGTAGAAGCTCAAATCGACAAAGTAACTGCCATTTTGATAAAAGCAAAGCAGAGGTGACGCAAAGACGAAACTGCACAAATCTACAAAAACTTGCTCAATATGAATCTTGAAGTTCTCAAATACTTGAATGTAACAACTTTCTCAAAATTTCATAACCTAGGATGGACTGGTGAAAAGTACAGCGGATAGCTGAAAAAGTCAAACAACAAATAATGGAAGCCATAACAAACTTCAGACAAAATTATGGAACTGTTACCAATGTTCTATTCATTAATTATATTATACTTTTCTAGAATTTTCCCTTGGTAACTAAATGCTCCCCTGATTCCACCGCCATGCTAGAACTGCCACAGGAAGTAAACCCCCCCCCCCCCTGATACCACGAGTACCGGAGAGAGAGCTGTGAGAGTGCTTCTTACTAGAATTGAGAATGTCCTTGAGTCATAATTCGGGTGAACTCTTAAGTGTGAGCTTTCCGTACAACAGATTTGTAAAAAGCACCTTCAGCAATAAGATAACAAATTTCTTTTGGTGTATAATCTGTCAATAATGATTTCACTAGATAACTATCAAGGTGCCGGTTGTAAAGAAAAGTCACGTTTGTGCTAAACAATTGGGCATGGAGCAATACCGCGCGAAGTACCACAAATACAAGTCAGATTTCAAAACATGAATCATTCATTTGTTCCTAGGTCCATAATACTAACATGTTTACTTGTAGTATCAATCTGTCAAGCGGCATAAGTTGTCCAAGAAAATAAAAGCTTAAGTAACCATTATTTGGAAAACGAAGTTGTTGCTGACTACTGATTCCCTTTCTGGAGTTTGAGCAAAATTCTATGCATCTAAGGCAAACATTTCTTATCCACATAACAAAAATCTTTTGCATTTTATGATGAACACTAGCAATGAGCATTCACATCAACTAAGCAACTAATGTGCTAATGACTGGTATGGGGGGTTACATAGTGCATCATATTAAAGAAGTTATAACCTTATTTATTTATAGGAACAATGCTATTCATTACCACCGGTGATGATCACCATCCTATGTGTCACTACAGTGGCATTAAATGATAAGTCAAATAAAATGTAGGGACATGTGATGCATTTAACTGAACTTGTAAGTTAAAGCCACCTAAATATGGTGATAAATCTACTCTTATTTTAGTGTCTCGCTTGTTTCCAGTATGAGATCCCGCAAACCGAACATACACCTAAACGTTAAGCCAAACACATCATATACAAGTATGGAACTAGAGGAGATCAAGGAAGTAGTATAAACAAATTACCCTTCACCCCTCAAATCAAATAAATACCGAGGTTAATACAGAACAAAAAATGTAAAATGAAGCTAAACAAGTTAATCTGGCATACCTCCGCGAAAAAGGAAGCCTTAGGAAGAGATTTGACATTGTGTTGACAATATCAGGCATCACGAACTGGTACATAATTAGCTGTAAAATGGTCAACCACAGGTTCTTAGAAATTTGTTCAGCCGAGTGCCTAGCCACAGCATGAGCAACCTATCAAGTAAAGAACATAAAATCAAAACAACTCCAACAACGTATACATAGTACAACAACCAACCGTGTACCAGTCCATTGAATACCTCATGTCCGATAATGGTTGCAAGCTCAGCATCTGCTCTGAAATGATTAAGCAACCCGGTGAAAACAACAATCTTACCACCAGGCAAACAAAAGGCATTGACTATAGGCTCATTAACAACCACCACCTCCCACTTCAGTCCCTGCAAATGTCCACTTTCAGATTTCATCCCTTTTGCTTGACTCCTACTCTTCTGAACCCAATTATCATCAAGAATTTCATCCTCCTTGTGCCACTTCTCCCCCTTTAGCCACTTCTCCTCATCAGCAATCTTTTCGCTCAATGCCATCACAGGTTCATGACTACCGGTCTCGTGATGCAACCCAACACTCTCCGTGGAGTACCTTATATCACTCC